>CACRXP010000213.1:669129-681961 GCA_902702965.1 Spirometra erinaceieuropaei
ACCACCCGTTTCTGCTCTTTTGTCTCTGATGATGGATTCGAGTAGGAATCCGAAACGTCAGGCTAATAAAGCTCTTGTCCCGGCGATCGTGTCTCCTTCTTCAAGACTACTTCCTGGGACTCGGCTCTTCGCTTCTATTAGACGCGTTTTTATTTTTCTTATAGGTTGGAACAAATAGAAGTTCAGAGGGGGGGGGGTGGGGGGCAATTAATGAATTGTCTGCCGGATTACTGCTGGTCTTATCACACCAGCCTGTAGTAGTATGGTTCGTTGACGATTGGTCATGCCGCGAGAGTTGTGCACGTGACCAGATATGCATTCTGATTACCGCAAATGCCATTAAGGTGTGCCTATCGCATCGTCCTTTTCTAAAGGTATGGCCGAAACTTGTTTTGATTGACGAGTTAGATTGCCCTCATCGCAATAATGGCCCCGGGAACCTATGGAGCTTCCCCAGTTGTTATAACTAAATGCTGCTCAATATTTTATTGAAGTTTGCTTTGCTGCGATTTGCCTGGTAAGAGACTACGGAAGAAATTATACGGTAATGGGATCATAACTCGGATGATGATATTAACTCTAAAACTGGCCCACTTACTGAACACCATACCTAACCTACCACCACAGCTGAGTTGAATGCTATTCTAACCATATTATTTGTGATTAAGTCTAGGGTTGAGTTCAAGGGCTGAGTTTATGGTTGGTGTAAGTTATGGTTTTGGGGGTTAACGTTAAGTTAAGGTTTAACATTTTGACGAGGAGCAACTGTGCAAATACCCATGTTTATAGCGATTGAACACCTGCGTACTTGGTTTAGGTAGGCATGTTACCCTTAGAAACGCGCATATGCAGACATACCAAAGCTATATTATGGAAAACGGGAAACATATCAACCGGATACAATGGGTGCGGAAGCGACATGGGATAGCAAAGGTGGTCAAACGTTTGGGTTTTACGTGAAGCAGGGTGGGTACGATACGTATAGGGAGGACAGTTATTCGAGAAGACCAATGGCAGTTAATGCCTATATTATGTAAGCAATAAATATGTGAATCCAAATCCACATTACGGTAGGATCCCTGTTGGTAGCCCTCCCGGCTAATTGCTCTACACATTGCTTACTACAACATTCGCGTCTAGCACACAACTCCTGCTTCAGTTTCTAACATACATGTGACCTTAGTGGCAATAAATTATTATTTTCGGAAAATCAGGAACGCCCAACCCAATCTGGAGCTAGGATGCATTCATTCCACAGACCGTACTCAGTATCCACGTTCGTTTTTATATCCTTCTTTCATTTTTCGCCATATTTAATTTTGGCTACGACTTTATCAGGGGCATCAATTCGGGGCATACACTATAAACGTCATTGAGGCCTGCACACAAGTGCCCCACCCGTATATCCCCCATTACCACCGGTCCCGTAAAATAGAGAGCCGGGCGATTTCAGTACCGGGAGGGCTACGAACAGGGATCCTACCCACATTAATTTAACATTCTGCATATAATTAGCCTTAGGTAGGCGTATCATATATTGGATGCGGTTTTGGCGAGAAACAGGACCTGATTTATTCGCTTTAGGTTCCATTGCCGTTTGGAGTATCTTGTGCACCTAAAAGGAGCGCAGGCGTGGTATGACGGGTGACACTGTGGGGTGTGCCGTTTAACGGTAAATCTCGAGGCAGTTGGCGCGAGCGAGAGCGAAATGACTGCTCTCTGCCAGTTCACACCTCGATTCACATTCGATTTATGAAGAGGCGTAGGCAGTTAGTAGCAGAGACTAAGAAGAGTGGGTCACCTAACGACACACATTCGAAGTTACGTGTTCACTCAGGCGAGACGGTGCTGCGAAAATGCATCATGGCTGTGCACCTCACCGAAGAGATCAATCAGAGATCAGAGCTCAAATATTCACCGAGAGATTGGCAGGGTCACCGTCCTGCGAGAGGTTCGGACAGGCTCGTGTTCCGAATGATCGTCTGATCGAACGTCGCAGTCAGTGATGGCGCACTTTTCAATCGCTTGGAAAATGTCATCCCATTGTGACAGGAATTAAGTTGCGAAAAGGTGGGCATCTAGGCCTGCTTCATGCCATATTGATGTCAGCGATGTTCATTCTTGGTCGCCTATCATCAGTCGTGTCAAAACTCTAGTTACTGAACAGGCCAGAATGGGAGACGTGTGCTTGCTTTCCGCATCATACTACTGCTTCCAATAAGAATTTGCTCTGAGGAGGGAGATCTTCGTCAATCGGTCAATAGTGTAAAATGTTTTTGACAAAAACCCGAGACACTGAACTTGCCACTTCCAGTGCCAGTTCCATCGGCAGCATAAATTCTTTTATCATAGGAAGCCTTCATGATTGCCATAGAATACGCAAGTTGTTCCCTAAGAGTGTAACTGACAGCCATTTCACGGTCGTTGCCTCTGATCAGCACGTCACACGCCTTCTTGACATGTTTATATGCCTTACTTCAAAAGCTCAATAAATCCACATCATGAAGAACGACAAACACACCACTCTGATGTTGGATAGGAGGAAGCCTCCGAAACGTCTATGCGAAAGCCAGTTTGTCCAAGATCCCGCCCTCTCCTTTTTTTTTCTTCTTCTTCTTCTTCGTCGTCTTCTTCTTCTCCTTTTCAGGTGTCGACGGAAGCGACAGCTGTTTTAGGGTCTTTACCCGCCATCAGTACGCCATAGGCCCTATAAAATGAGGCGTCATGCTCAAGGTTGTGGTTAAGACCATACTCGAGCCCATTCTGTCCGACCGTCAGCTTGCCACCTGTGTCAATGAACACTGTGTCATAGCTGGTAGGCCGGGAAACAGCTGTCTGCGTCTGACCTGTGGCATTCTTTGTGAGTCACTTGCGTATTATGTGTGTTATGTGTCCTATGGCCAGTGCTCGCTGTCGCCAGTAGCAAGCTGGCGGGCAGTCGAAAGGGATCGAGTGAGATCCTAAACACAACAGTGAGGCTCACACATTTACTTGACAGCTTCCCGATCCCTCTGGAGGACATGATGTGTGGAATGTTGAATATAGTGTTGCATGTAAAATTTTCTATCGGATGACAACTCGGTTAAAGTACGTATACTTCTGCAAAATCTCCATGAGGTGGGGAGAGTGCTCACCGGTAATCACGTTTAACTACAGTAAGATGTGCTGTCTCATGAAATGTTAACCGAAGCTCCGAAATGCATTGTCAGTTCGAAAATATTTCCTATGTAAATCGATCATGCTACTTATTTTATTGTGAAATTTTCAGATATTTCAGTCCTGTCAGAATGCGAGGTTTGAACAAAATTATCGGTGACTGCTTGTATGAACTACAGTGAGTGACCGATCACATGAAATGTTGGCCGAAATGCTGAAATGTGTTTTCGATTAGGAAGGATTACTTAGGTGGTGTTGTAATACTGATTACCATGCCACATAATCCTATAATATCTTGGACCTGACAGAATTTCGGCCTTTGAACTCACTCATTTTCAACCTCCTGCTGTAAAAGTACCCGGTAAATAGGGGCTACATACGTAGCAGGTGTTTTCACATAAATTTTCGTTGATTTTATCAAGCCAAAAATATTTTATATAAAATGTGCACAAAATATGCCTTTTGTTATCTGTTTTGTAGAAAATGCCGTTGTCTTCACATTTTATATGCAAGAAAATGACATCTATAAAATATATTTGAATTAATGAAAATAGCGAATATCAATGTGAAAATGCATGCTGCGTAAGTAATCGCTATTTACCGAGTGCGTTTCCCAGAGGAGGTCAAAAAGAAGTGCATTCAAAAGCCAACATTCTGTCAGGTGCAATATACTGAATGCAAGTGTACCAGCAGGTCGGGTTTAGAATTATTCAGGAATCGAGAAAGTTTTCGAAGTCAAATAATACTCCATCTTCAAGCATAAATTTCCAAAAAAGACACTATTTGCTGCTAAATGAATGGAAGAGAGGGTATTTTTGTATACATGTTCTGTGCAATATATGTGAATTTATAAGGGTATCAGAAATCTGTGGAAAAATGGTACAAAATATGTAGTTATTTTTTACAGTCCGACACACTGTCTCGACTGGAATACCTTAAGATAATGCGGCAGGATAATTACTGTGGCAACCATACTTAAGGAATCTCTTTGAATTGGAAGCACAGGTTTGAATTTCGGCCATTGTTTCCTGAATTACCGTAGATCAGACAGGCAGCACGTCCTGTTTTCCTCCGTTTTAAGCGCTCCTGATTCGCATCTTTCAAATTAGGCAGTCTGTTCCGGCAAATCGGCAAACAAACTCGAGCCAGAACAGCAAGCATTCCCAGGGTTCTCCACAGACTCCGTTAACTGCCGATTGTATTTGCCCTACTGATAAAAATAATCCTAACATGCATGCCGTAAAATTGAAGCCCTTTGCTCTATTTCCTTGGCTCGCTTGCATAGTAGATCCTTGTCAATGTTTTCATGTTAGAATACGCCTGGTATTTTAATGTTATGTTTACCATGAAAAGACTTGCTATGCTGCCGAAATAATCGATCTCTCTTTTTCTGCATAAGTCCTGGTACCAAAAGGCACATAACAAATCACCAACTATCGAATATTAGTGCGGTATAGCTAAGTTGGTGTACGAAAAGCCAAAAAATATCTTCGTTCATCCATAAGTATAGCAACACTTTACGATCGAAACTGACGGAGCAGTCACTTCCGACTAAGCCTGTTGTAATATCCTTACCTGATAATGGCGACAACATCTCAAATACCGTCAAGCTGCGATTGAGATGCGCCATTGAAAGAACATGCAACTCAGCTGAAGTCATATTCTGCAGCCCCACGAAGGCTATCCAGGTTCCACGGACGAAGGGCGCCTTTCCATTGCACGCCACGTCAAATTGTGTTTACGAATTCATATGCACTTGTGGATGCAAGTACATTGGGCGAACGCAAAGGCGACTGGCAGCCAGGTCAGTTGAGCACCTGCCTAAATGGCTTCTAAAGCAGGATAATAAGAGTTCACGGTCTCCTATTACAAAGTACCTCCTTGATAGCGGTCAGTTGGTTGACCCCAAATAATGTTTCCGTTCAAGCACGAACAACTCGGTTACTGCTCTACCTGGAAACAGCCAACATACGGCGGGACAAAGCCGACCTATGTAAACAGTTAGACCACATGGTCAACCTCAGCTTGCCCTGGTAGATCTGAGCCCTTTTGATTAACGGAATCCCTCGGCGTGTTAATTTCCCCATTTTATTTCCTATGTTGCATTTTGAAGTTGTCATTTTATTGATTAGTCTACGTGCTGTATACGATGGCCTTGCTGTTTTACATTGAGTTTCTCTGTGGAAGTTCAAACCTCTGGATCTTTCTTGTTTGGCATTTGCGGTATGCAACGATAGGCTGCAGTAGATAAGCCGTCGCAAAATGCACTGGATCCAATAAATTCTGCTGTGCATGCTTGCTTTAAATTCTTTTCGGGGAAATACTACTTGAAGTTCGTTCATGTGATTGCAGCGAAAACGGGTTTTGCAGTGTTTTTAAAGCCCTGAGGTGGGCATAAGAGGCATTTTAGAATAACTCTCAATCACAACATAAAAGTCAGACAGTTAAGGCCTAGAAGATAACGTTGCGCTATAGGCACAGACGGAACAAGCAAAAACCTCATTTAGAAAGCATCATGTAGAATTTTCCAGCCAAATAGGTATTTCAATCATTATGGCCAGGATGCACATGAATGAATGTCGAGACAATTTCACAAGTCGTGGTAGGATGACAAGTCGATCCCGCAGATGGGACTGTAGGGTGAAGATCACACCGGATCCAGACGACTGCTCTATTACGGAAGACAGAAAACATGCCAACGACAGTCAGGAACCCTTTGAATATGCAAAAACAGATTTTTATTATCACTATATGTATGCAAAAAACCCTGGTCATTTGAGCGAGGACCAAACGTTCTCGGTGCAGGCAGACGGCTCTGTAAGCCGCTGCGCCCGACCACATCTCTGAGCTTCTTGACACCGGATAGGGGAAAAGGGGAGAGTGCAGCAGATTCTACGCAAGTCTGGTATCATTGTTAACTAACTCACGCCCCGTTTATGAGCCCGACGACCACATTGTCACCACACGGGGCTCGAACGGGTGACTGGGAAATCTGAACTCTCTAGCCCGACGAGACTTAGCCGCGAAACCTGACGAATGTTGAAGTGCCTAAAAGTTTGGGCTGATTACTATTAACGCCGTTGGAGCATTCATGCAATGATCTCGCCCTTAAAACTGTCAGTAGTGTGCGTTTTTCATAGTGTATGTTCTTGCGGCACATCAAGTCGACCATTCCGTTCAATTGTGTTTCCAGTTTGTTTGCCTCGGTTTCCTCACTAACACGTGTTGGAGGAGGTGAATTTCAGTAGGATTGGTCAGTTGTGCCTCCAGTGCACATATCCCTACCACAGAATCGGTGTGGCGTGGAAGTCTACCAACTAAAGAAATAACTATCCTATGCCAGAGTAATTAGTTAGTTCCTTACTGTGGCCCCTTCTATGGAAACTTTTCGTTTACGGACACGAGATCAATTTTCTGAATTCCGAGAATTTTTCGCGTAAGAACCAACACATATGCGGTAGATGAAGGTATGGATTCAAACAATGTTCGCCATGTTTAAAGCTTGTTGTAGGATGCGCGGACTTGGAATGGGGGGGGCCTAGTTACTGCGTCAGTTGACATGACATTAAGCACTTTGCGATACAATCCATGTGCATCACAGTTTTCATCGTGAGGATATGCGCCTAAGTCCCCAGGATCGACCACACTCTCTCTTCCAGCTCTCATACAACGCTTCGTCGTCCGGTCAACCAGTTGATGCTGCGACTGTTCAAAATAGACCGACGTGACGAAAGCCTGCGCCTAGATGCGCCAGAGAGCCCCCAAATACGTGGCATTTGTCATGCCATGCATGGACACTGCGCAGCCCAGTGTGGGGGCGCACCTAAACACTTCGTCCCTATCAGCCTCAACGCCTGGAACTCCCTGATCATGGCTTTTCAGCCAGCGGGTCATAGGGGCTTTCACTCGCAAAGACAGGCGTTCCCTGGCATGCACAAACTCTCTCTCTCTCATCACCCCACCAAATGACCATACAGATATTAACCAGGTCTCACGTCCTACTCAGCCCTTTCTGCCTTTACCACAGGTCCTGAGCTGCCCGAGCCTCAACTACCCAAACCGCCATCAGGTCTCTGTACAGAATAAACGGTTCCCATTGTGCGCTTAGGCATGTGGGTGCCAGGTGAATGATCATATGGATAAGACGGTGTTGGCTGTGGTTGGTCAGCGCGTATGGCTGGCATCGGTCTACGGGGGACCTGAGGAACCGTGATGGGACTGTGTTCATGTTAACGCAGTTGAGGGCAGGAGTTAATGGAGTCATTGCGGGAAGCAATGAGTATACTTACATTTCCAGCATATGTTAGTCTTATCACTTCAACGGTGGGCCGAAACAGACGCTCAAACGGGTGGATAGTAAGAAATCCATGGATATGGGTTAATGAGACCGCAGTAGGTATGCGACAGGCAAAATTCACCGGGAACATAATCTTAACACCCACCCCCCTGTCCGTAACCCTAACGTAAGCCGCCAACGTACATGAGATGAAAAGGGATCCTATAGTGATAAAAATAAAGCTCTACATACCCAACCGTTATTAGACCATCAGATGTTCTTTGCCCAAAAACATTTCAAAACTGACCTTAAACTGCCTAGTTTCTGTAGCTTTCTTCGATTTTGCATGTTTTCGAATTGTCTGACTACAATTATCTCTCTTATGTAATCAACAATATCCGGTTCGTTTGCACGCGCGTATTCCGTGAGTTTAGAGACCGTTGTCCATATGGACGCGATTGCGCCCGGCACAGGTGGCCCAAAATTAATATTTCACTGGACGCTGACCACCTTTTGGATTCTACTGCATTTTACCCTCGAAGTTCTCATAAACGGATGGCAATTATGCACTTAGGCAAAAGGAGCTTATCGACAATGAGGATAGGGGCTGGCATGGTCATTTCTGATTCATTTGCCGTTGCCAATTAGCCACGCCCTCCCCAAAACGGGGTTGGGGGACACCTGAAGTTCGAACCAGGACCTCGTACTCTCGGTCGTAATCGGGAATATTATCTTTGATGGAAGTGCGTTAACAGAATCAATGATGACAAAAGAACGCGAAATCGAGGCTCAGGTGTCCTCAAACATGAGATTGGGTGTGGCCACTTGATGACGACTAATAACCCAAAAACGACCACCCAATCTTAACCTTTCTTTTTCGGTAATCTACATCTACCAAAAACTGCAAGTCGTTGTGTGGCCGCCTGTGCGACTTTGGATCGAGCCTCGAAGGATAGCGTAACGTGCATGTTCCCTAAACAGACCGGTAAACACACCCTTCAAGCACTTAATCTCTACGCTTCATTAACCCATGACGAAGGACGACAGTAAATCCATTCTTCAGTATAAAACGCACCAGCGTTTGCCTTTTCTTCTGGACTCCGAACTCAACACCCGATGTTTTTGTCGGCATACGTCAGACGTCAGGATAGGATGCAGCTTTGGTCACAGCCCCAGCAATGTTAACCTCGTTTGCTTGGCTACTGATTTTGTTTGAGTAGTTGACATATTGTCAACTAACGGGACACAGAGGCTCAATGCCGATTGAGTGAAGTCAGAATTAGGTCTAATATGAGCTAGGGATTATTTTGGGTAAGGGCCAGATTTCATATTTAGCTTTGAACTAGGTCTACGTTTATGGTTTACTCAAAATTTTACTGCTGGGCTAAGCATGCCGTCCGTGTTCCTAGATAGTTGTTATATCATTTTATCACAGCAGGATGGTTAAATAAAGTGCATGTATTTTATGCATTGGCATTACAATTGACATATCACGCTCCACTTCATGTCGGCGTGAAACATATTCACACGATTACTGCCCGTGAAATGACCAAACAGCACATCCGCTAAAAATGAGGTATCTATTTTCATATAAAACGAAACAGATTTGAAGCATGATTTCAGCCTGATTTCCGATATTGGCTCGGTGACTACCAGATGAGTCAATATGAAAAGAGAAAGACAAGAACTGGACTCATAAAAGTACAGCTTTCATTTTTAAATACAAAAGAGCATGAGTGGTAAGCAATCGAAAAATAGTTTTTAGGACGATGTGAAAGAATAGATAAATTTGACTGCAAAAGTTGTAATCAAATCTTTGCTTCATTCTACGCACCTCTAAGTCTCAGAATAAGGTGAAGTGTAGATTCTTTTTGTATGTTGTAATCCATCAATGTGCGTCCGTCTTCTAACTGCTTGCCCGCAAATATGAGACGCTGATCGTCCTGTGGGATGCCACTAATTGAGTCCAGACGACTCTTCAAATTACATATCGTTTCGGACGGACGGACTTTGAGCGTAAACCTTTTTCCCGTTAAGTCCAAGATATATATGTCGAAAGCATTCGGGCTGTGTTCGGGATCCGTTGACACATATCGCATAACAGTGAGAACGGATTTTTCCTTCAGTCCACACGATGCCAAAGTTTGACTTCCTCTCAACAATGCACCATCTAAAACCAACTCATAACTTTGCGTCGCCAATCCACAGAGTCGCCCCAGCTGTTCTTTCAGGCCCTGCACGGTGTCCTTTTCGTTGGCCCAAAGCCTTACCACGCGTCCAGGCGGCATAGTTACGCTCAGGTTAATTTCCTTTGAAAAGTCCAAAGGAAGGCCGAGGAATATAATAGAACCATCCTCTATGCCATAGTCTTTCAGCTTGTGCGGATCCTCAAGAATTAGCCCATCAAATGTCAGGGTTTGTTTCTCCACGGGGATTCGTTTTTCGTCCTGAATCTTCCGCTTAACGACCGAGACTGATTCCGAATCCGGCACATCCAGTCTGAAGTCGCCAACGCGCTTACATCGGATGTTCAGCGTCCAGGACATTTTTCCTGCGAATGAACTGTGTGGAGTCTTTGCCGACGACGTTCTATGAAAACGACCAATTGAAGCACGGGTCTGTCCTTACCTCGCGCAGAACGATGACTCTGCCGATTTTTTCAGTGAACATGTGAGCTTCAACTGAATGTTTTCATTGGTGCGTGGCAGAGCTTTGATGTCTGCTCACAGCACCGTTTCGCCTGCGTGAACTCTATACCTAAAACGTATGCTGTTAGTCGAGAGTAAGAGGCCCGGGCTGAGATTAAATATGAATATTTGTGCCAAAGTCCATCAGTCACAGCGAAATAATCGTGTAATATTCATAAATTGCCAACTGGCAGCCATTAGTTTATGCAAATGTTGCGCGATGCACCATCTTTGGGAGAGCAGGCACCAGCTAATAGGGGTTTCGGCGATATTCTGACATTGGAAAGCACAGCTGCGAAAGGGTCCGGCTCGTCAGGGTGTACCGCAGCGTTCCTAAACTGCGAACATCCAGTTTAGGACAATCACAACGATATTTCACTGTTCTAATGGACTTCTGCCCAAACATTCATATCAAATTTTAGTTTGAGCATATAAGTCCCCAATCGCCTAACTTTATCCAAGTTAGCGACTAAATTCTGAGGGAATTATAAATCTTCATTATTGATTTTTACACGAAGGCCACTGAGATTGCAATTAACCAGGTCCGAGGAAAGCAATTACAGTATGTGGGCTAACTCATAAAAGACCAACCGAAATGCGTTTTTTTCAAAAATATATTTTATGTAGGACCTTAAAACTATTTATCATGCAGCATAATTTTATAATAAGTCAGTCACCGCAGATGGCTGCTTTCGGTCGAACTTCTTTCCTGCAGCAGGCAAAAACCACACTCTGTTAAAAAATCACAAATTAAGTGACATGCATTTTTCTCACTGATTTTCAATGCCCTTAAAATTTCAATTATATTTCACGGAAAACATGTAAAAACATAGGCACTCTTTTGCTCATTCGATAGAAAATTACGTCTTCTTCCGATGCTATACTCGAAGGAGTGGTATAAATCGGTTTATAAAAACGTTTCCAATTCCCGAATAATTTTGAACCGGCCATACCTTTACACTTGGGGTCATGGTTTCCAAACTACAAGCCGTATATTTTCCGCGTACGGACAACGACAAATTTCTCTACGGTAATAAAGTGGGATCATATAGGTTGCATAATATTTAGCAATGGATTTAATCCATATTGTAAACTTTAAAAGTCATATTGGTAAATGGAGAGACGTGACGATATATGAACGGCCAATTCACGGTATTTAAAAGACCCACAATTATAAAATTTTTAAAACCGAATTATGTGCCTCCGAGTAGAAAATTGGAATTAAATGTGACTTGGTACCGAATGAGTAAAAGAATGAATATTTCTGTGCATGCTTTCCATGAAATATAATTGGGCGTTTACGCCCATCGAAAATCAACGAGAAAATCTCATGCAAAAAAAGTAGTCATTAGTTGCAGAGTGTAGTTTTTGCATGCAGAGAGAAGGAAGGTCATTCCAAAGCCGGCATCCTGAGGTAACTGAAATAGTATAGAATTATGTCTCAGGCCGACTAGTTTTACAACGATACTTAATTAATCGTTTCGAAACAAAAACTCATATCGGAATTTCGGTTGACATTTCATGAGTTAGCTCACCTACTGTAAAAAAATGTACCTCTGACATATGCTGTTCAACTAGTCTGGCGAGTTCCGGAAAACTTGTACTACGTGCCTACGGTTTAATCGTTATTTTTGCTTCGTGGTACAGGGGTTAGCCCAAAATGCCTAAAAAGTGATTGCGGGAAAAGACGGACAACGTCAGTCAAAGACCCTCTAAATATGCAACAACAGATTTTTATTATCACTATAACACGGCCAAAGGGATATAATTAGGGCTGGTACATCAAATAGGGGTTACAACTGCGGTGCTACGCCAGGTCTCTTTTATTCGGTTCAGTCTCTACTTTTCTTCCCGGTAATTTGTACACCTGAAAGGAACACAGGCTTAACCTGAGGGGTGAAAGGATGTGGTGAACTGTTTGCCAGATGATGAAGATGGCCCGAGCGGGGGCATGACTGGTCTGCATCATGCCACACTTCGGATCACCTTCGATTAATTGAGAGGTGTAGGAAGTTAGTAGCAAAGGTTAGAAGGGGGTTCACCTAACGGAAGTTTGGTGTCCACTCGTGCGAGAAGTTGCTGCAAAGTGACATCAAGGCTCTACAGCCCACCGGATAATGATCAAATGTTCACGGAGAAGTTAGCATGGTCAGCGTTCTGCGAGAGATTCAGACAGACCCGCGCTGCGAATTGTCGTTTGCATCTAAGTGTAGGATTCAGGACGATAAAGGAACCCCAGTGGATAAACAAACCACTTCCTGTCCGCCTGAAACATATTCACACGATTACTGCCCGTGAAATGACCAAACAGTACATCCGCTAAAAATGAGGCATCTATTCTCATATAAAACGAAACAGAGTTGAAGCAAGTATTTTAATCCAATTTCCCATATTTGCCCGGCAACTACCGGATGAATCAATATGAAAAGAGAAAGGAAATAACTGGACTCATAAAAGCACAGCTTTCATTTTAAAGACTAAAGAGCATGAGTGGGAAGCGATCGAAAAATAGTTTTTAGGATGATGCGAAAGAATAGAGAAATTTGATTGCAAATGTTTTAATCAAATGTTAGCTTCATTCTACCCACCTCTAAGTCTCAGAATAAGGCGAAGTGTAGATTCTTTTTGTATGCTGTGAAGCGTCTTGTGGAATCAAAGGAGGGCGTTACAGCTAACGATCAGCGTTTCATATTTGCGGGCAGGTTGTTAGAAG
>CACRXP010000213.1:684737-704614 GCA_902702965.1 Spirometra erinaceieuropaei
CTATCGGTCCCAATGGTACGTCAGGGTTGTTGACTTTCGGTAGTCCATAGATTTTAGCGATTGTTGGTTCAGTTTGTCTCAGGGATTTCGCGATTTCTCCTGGTAGTTGTTTCTTTCCTGCAAGACGTTTCAGCACTTTATTAATGGATGGACGGTAAAAGAGCCATTTCCAGCTCACTTTCCGTCGGCAGTACTAGCACTCGCTTCCTCATGAGAAGCGTTCTTCATCCCTCTGGGGACGTGGTGCGTGAAATATTGGATATATTGTGTGGCATATAGAATTATGCTTCGAAAGACAGCTTAACTTACTGATGGATACTTTTGGAATATTCTCATCAGGCTCGTACATCTTTCTGGATTGTCCGCAGCTTAGAATATACCTGGAGAAAACGCTCTCAACTGTCACGCCGAACTAGATCAGAGGGGAGCAGAGAATTTGGAAGATGGGCATAAGACACGCTGTGATTTTTCGTGTAGAGTGGAGAAAACGAGAACTGCGGAGAAGCGAAAATGGTAGTTTAGCTGTAGACGGCCTCCTGTCTGTTTGCCTTACCCCAGCAGCATGTAATGGTCATTGTAAGCGCAGAGCATACAAGTGTCTCGTGCGTGAACACAGTTACTTCGTGTTTGGTACGAATCCCATTGAACAATCTGTATGGCATTGGCCTCTTCCGGAGTGTATCCTGAAACTCGCCTTTCCGCTTTGACCAACAAAATGCATACGCGAATTAAATTGCCTTTAGTGGCATAATGCGACGGTCTCATATGTGGTCACACCAAATCAGTAAACCTATTTGGTTGTATTCCGTTGCAGTTTCCCCGACAACAGCTTGCAGATAGGTTTTGCGCGGCTATGGAAGCACCTAACCCTGTGTTATATTCCGACAGCCAAACAACCGCGTCCTTTGAAATTGTCTACAGATTTCAAGTCCTTCGAGCTTACAATGTTCCAGTCTCTTCCCTGGTGTGGAAGGCACGCTGTTTTAAATAATTCACGAGTGGATTGTTTATTCAATGATCCTCGGAATTATCTATCCTAATAGAAATCTAGCTGTCAGCGAGCTCGTGTATGCGAGGGGTAACGAGGCTTAAGAGAGCTCGTGATGTAATTGGTTGTTAGGTCGGCTGCGCTGGCGTTGCTAAGGCCGCAAACGACCGCGTACATTTTCACCGGCTAATCGATTGATTCTGGTACCCCATTTCACGCACGCGGTCGTCGACGCCCCTTCCTGTTCTGTCACGTTGGCGTGTGCACGCCGTACCAGTCTCGAAGTTCTTGTTGCCTGCCTGACCTCTTATGGCCTGACTGTTGTTTTTCGTCATTTAGTAACAACTACTCATTTTAGCCCAGCTGAGAAAAATTCGGCGTCTCAGTGGGATTCGAACCCAGGACAACAGGGGGAGGCTTTAGTACAGCCAACGCTCTTACCATCAGAGGTACGATGTTCCACTGGGAGACGTGAGTTCAATCACGCACATGGATAAACTGAAAAACTGATGCAAAGAATCAACGTAAAGGTTAGGGAAATGTCGTAATCGAGCACACTATCGTCCACTTCGTCAGACAGCTTCACTCATGATTCCGATCCGTCAGCTAATACGATGGCGACAGGTCTTCTACGTTTGAGTTCCCTTGCGTCTCTGCGTACAAAGACGTTCAGTCAATGCAGAATGCGCTAGAAAACAAGTCAGGCGAACGTGAAACATTGCGCAAGTGAGTTCTACGCTCGCAAGTGCCACACTTTCGTCTGAGCTATCTTCTGAAGATATTGAGGCAGTTGTTGATGGATATCCCAGCTGACGCGCGAACTCTGTTGGGTGCGACAGACATTTCTGCACCTGTAACGGCAGTGGGCAGCGGTGAGTATGTTCATTTAGGTTTGGTGAGTCAGCTGAATTACCAGTTGCGTAGTCCTTCTCTGCGTTGTCTATCAAATAAAATGGCTGCATTCCAAGCAGTTGATGGGCTTCCAATTCATAGGAAGACTAACCTTAATTTTTTGCCTATCCACTCACCTCCGATTTCCACGCCGGCGTTGGAATGAGACGTTACGACAGAGAGCGCGTCTTATAAGTTTGTCTGCTGAATATTATTGCCGCTTCAGTCGTCTATTTAAGAAGACGGTAAGATCTGATTGGACAGTCATACATATGAAACATAATACTGTGGAGCTACTGATTTGCTTTGAACAGGCGTTTGTCGTTTCCTTCTAACCTTCGAGTTGTCTTGGTTAAGGGTTGGGGATTAGTGTTAGGGAGTTAGGGTATGGTAAGGAATTAGGGTTAGGGTTAGTGTTAGGTGTGAGGTGTTAGGGTAAAGGGTTAGTTTTAGGGGTTATGGGTTAGGGTAAGGGGTTGGGGTTAGAGGTTTGTGTTAGTGGTTTTGGTTACGGGTTAGCGTTAGGGCCACGGTTGCGGTTTCGGTTAGAGAGAGGGCAACCCTTATCCTTACCCTATCTCAAAGCCGAACGCTCACACTAACCTAAACCCTGAGACTAACCCTGTCTCTGACCACGAGCACAAGACTGCAGTTTCCCTTTCCAGCAAGGTGCAGGTGCGCTAGTTCATCGTCATCTCGCCTACCATAAACAAATCAGCAATTCAGCAGCATAATCTTCGACATGTGCCGCTACACACAATGCCAAAGGACGTTAACCATGTTTTGTCACTCTCGACTGACTGGTTGGTTCCTTACTGTATTTTCATCACTGGCACGTCAGTTTCAGTTCATTCAGTCCTATTGCCCGTTCCACTAACTCATTTTCTTCACAGCAACGTCACAGCCATTTCACTGACATGTCGATTGCCCTACCCGTAAAATCCACTTACCAGCATTCCCCTATTACAGGCAACTGATGTTAGGTTGATTCATGGAGGGCTGCATACGGACTTAAAAATTAATCCCAACCACAGGGTAAGCAAAACACGAGCATTCTTGACCCATCTGTGTGAGACGTAATGTCAGCATCACCAGTAGGATTCCAACTTCCGCCCTTCTGGCAGCCAACCAAAACTCCCAACCGCTCGGCCCCATAATTGGTCTGTCGGAAGTCAAAAAGGAGTACACAAAAAGGAAGTCGATCAATCTTCGGAGATCAGATAAAGTCCCCATGGCAAGCCGGTCTCGGAACCGCGCACATACGACAGTTCAACTGTCGTTTCTAATGATGCCCACCATGTGCCTCACGACAAGGTGTAGCAGGGACGGTGACTTGTCCTTGAATTAGATGATAATGACAGTAGACTTACACAGCATCTACCGCATCTTCTCCTTCTTTCCCGACTCAGCCCGGTGTCAAGACAAACTCGAGAAGACCGGAGGCGGAGAAGGGCGCGGGTGGATGGCACGGTCGAGCCTGCACCTTGGCGCTCCAATCCACACCCCCTGGTCCGCACAGAAAATGACCAGGTTCTTTTTTAACAACAGCAAACAAGGGGGCTGGGACGGCCGAAGCTGCGCCTAGGCGTGCCAGCACAAGCGACCCATTCGAGGCAGGACAAGAGCAGGTGCCTCTTCGCCAACAACCGGCAGAAGTAGTGCAATGACATATAATGGATTAATCGTCGAATATTATTAAAATGACTGCAAGTGTAGATAGTCCCCTATTATTTCACGCCCTGCCGCTTTTTACTTTTAGCTATGTATGGTTATGGTCTGTCTGGTAAGAGACTGCAAGAAGGGAACATGATGTCGGTGGAAATATCAACGCTAAAACTGACCCATTCACCGTGCCTCACACTCAGCCTTCCAATAAAATTACAGTAAACGCTAATTTAACCCCAATGTTGATGATCAAGTTTGAAATTGGTGTTTTTGTGTGGGTTGGAGATTAAGTTTCTAAGGATAGGTTTAGAGTCAAAGTTATGGTTAGGTTTAATGCTATTTTGCGAATGAAATGTGTAAGCGCACGTGTTTATTACGATAGCATATCCATTTATTCGGTCTAGACAGGCATGTTGCCCTCATGTTTGTCGTGTTCGGCAATTGGCAGTTACAACTAGGATTTCGGGGTTGGCGTTCGGATTTTGCGGCGAGGTCTAAAATTGTGATTTATAATTTGGCTTTTAGGGTATCATCAGGAGTAGGTTTCATGTTAAGACCGAGGTAGTAGTTGGAGAAATGGGCAAGATTGTCTGCTGCATACCGTCTTAACCAATCCAACCATCATTGACCACTAACCGCAGATTACCTATTTTTACCTCTTCACGCGTCCTCTAATTCAAATTGGGTACCTGTTGCGGAACTTCAGTGTAGTAATAAAACAAACATATGCCCGAAATTTAAGTACTTTCACTTACTACCGCAGACTGCCTTAATTGGCTCGTTTATCTGACTTACTACCAAATGTACTACTGAAGCACTGTTTATCCAGAATAATTTCGAACATGGGAGAGACAATGGAATGTGTCACAGAAAGGGCACTTAAATCATCATAGACAGGATGCATCTGAATGAATACTAAGAAAGAAGTGTTGCTACGAAATGGCGGTTCAATTGTGACAACGGGTCAAGTCACATCTTCAGAAATATAAGCATGGCGATAAACGGTAAGTATTACACCGTAGTGTAGTGACTGCGCATTCAATTGTCTATAACTGCAAGATCGACAGAGAGTAGAAGGAGAGGATTCACCTAACGGCACACATTTCAGGTTTAGTGTTCACGGAGAGTAGAAGGGTGGATCACCTAACGACACGTATTCGAAGCTCGGTGTTCACTCAGGCGAAACGGTGCCGCGAAGTAGCATTAAGGCTCTGCAACCCACCAGTGAGACACACTCAGAGAAAGATGAAACAATCGTCGAGACATTGGCAGGCTCATCGTCCAGCGAGAGGTGAAGACAGACCCGTGCTCCGATTGGTTGTCTACATTGACCACCATCGGCTAAGACGGCGCGAAACTCATTCGCGAAAAAAATGTCGTGGACGTTGCACATCCGATGCAAACGCGTTGGCAATTTCAGACTGCATGTGTCGGATTCGGAATCAGTCTCGGTCATTAAGCGGAAAATTCAGGAAGAAAAACGAATCCCAGTGGAGAAACAAACCCTGACATTTGATGGGCTGATTCTTGAAGATTCGCACCAGTTAAAAGACTACGGCGTTAAGAATGGATCGTCTTTATTCCTCAGTCTTCCGTTGGACTTTTCGAAGGAAATTAACGTGAGCGTAACTCTGCCATCTGGACGTGTGGTGAGGCTTTGGGTAAATGAGAAGGACACCGTGGACGGCCTGAAAGAACAGCTCTTTCGTCTGTGTCAGTTGACTGCGCAAAGTTATGAGTTAGTTTTGGATGGGCTGCTCTTGAGGGGAAGTCAAACCTTGGCATCGTGTGGACTGAAGAATGATTGCATGCTCAATACAATGCGCTATGTGTCATCGGATTCCGAAGGCAATTCGAATGCTTACCAGATATTTGTTAAGACTTTAACGGGAAAAACATTTTCGCTCAACGTCGATCCGTCAACTTCGGTGGAAACTGCGAAGAGACTTGTAGAATTGAAGGAGGGCATTCCAGTGAAGCAACAGCGTTTAATATTTGCGGGCAGGCAGCTGGAAGACGGACGCACACTGATGGATTACAAGATACAAAAAGACTCCACAATACATGTCATTCTGAGGCTTACAGGCGGGTAAAATAAAGTGAAATCTTAAAAGATTTTGTCAATCCGCTGTGCATTTCCGCATTGCTCTAAGAAAATCAATTGCAGTGGCCTCTAATACCTTCTTTTGAGTCAACAAAATGAGTGCTGTACGGTCCAGAGTCCAGAAAGTATGGTGTCACAGTCCCACAACTGAGGAAGGGCCGCGTAAGTCACTTGAGAACTATTTATCAACACCAAGTGTAAAATTTGCAATATTCTCCGCATCCAGTACAAAATATTATGAGCGCTAAACGCTGTCTTTCTAACGGAATATATAAATATGGGATTTTCACTGCGGCGAGGATATGCAGCTTGTATTTTGGAAACCTTGAACGCAAATGCAATGGTCGCTCACGTTCAAAAACTATTCATGAATCGAGAGTCCTCGTTTAAACTAAAAAAAGATAGGACTTGTTCTTGTATAAAATAAGAGGAAGGAGCAATCTGCTCCCAACTAAAATGTCGGAAACCGTATTGGACATCGTGTGTGAAATCGGTGTTTTTGGATATAAGAATAGCAGTCATTTTCAGCAGGTGTCCTGTTGTTTCCTCCTACGACGCTGTCGGGCAGTAATCTTATGAATTGCTTACAGGCCGATATGAAGTGGGGGATTATAAAGTAACTTTGTTGCAAATATTTTGAGCGTCGTACCTGATGAAATGACCCTGGTGCGATAAAATGATATAAATTTGACATAACAATACGGACAACATGCTAAGCTGATCAGGAAGTTTTGAACTAAATTCCGGACGCAGCCTTAACCTACAGCTAAATCTAAAATCTAAAACCCTGCCAGTTGACCTAATTTCATATCCTGGTGTCCGTTTGCATGCTGGGGTCACCGTGCCCCTCATAGTCAACGGCGTGAACTATTCGAGAAACAAACGTAACCAAATAAACAATCTTGGACATGCAAATTTCTCCCTATCATGCGTAAGCGAAGTGGACAGCAGAGAAGCTCAGGAGCGACCCTGACTGTCGGTCTGGGGATTCCATCATACTAATATTCCTTTGCGCAGTTAGAAAGCGACCGCTGCAGACCAAGCTATTGCTTATACGGTCGTCCATCTCTTCCGATTTCGCCGACGTAGTTGTTTTGTCCGCAATTGCACCAGATCCGATAAACGACTCCAGATGTGTCTTGCTATTGCAGCAGGTCTTTCGGTTCCACTGGCTGACGCCTGATGGTTACCTCCGGTCTGTGTGCAATTCCAACGCCAAGTGGTGCGAGAAGGCGACCGACAGCTTCAAAACGTTCTTGACATACGGAAGCGCTCACCAAAATTTGGAGCCCATGCGGTTTGGCCTTTCGTCCGTTTTGGACATGGACCTGTTGCGATGTTGCGTGTGTAGTCATTAGCTTTTAAGACCCGTCGGAGGTATTGTAGTTCGGCAAACTTGTCTTCCGACTCGCTCAGTGCGTTTCCACACGCCGATCGAGCGTCCTTACACAACAGCGTTTGTGGCTGATTGGGTGGTTACTGATGAAGCTCCGTACTTGCATCCCACTAGTAGCCTTCCTGAGCACATTGCTCTTTAGTCCACCACAATCCTTGAGGCATACGAGGACATCCAGGAAGGCCAGTTGGTAGTTCTCTTCCTCCTCCATCGTAAATTGTATGTCCTGAACGTATCTTGAATGTCAGAAGTTGATCCCGGTCAATAGCGACAAAGGTATCATCCACATACAGGGCCCAGACTTCGGTCTGTTGTGTTGGAAGACCAGCGAGTATAACCGTTGCAGAAAGTGTTGAATTAAATATTTGTTTCTGAAGACATCGCGGTTGACGTACATACGTGTTATTCTGTAAAATCCTCATCCCACCCCTACATCTATGGGGGATTCTCTCTGGTAGTCACGCTGCACTAGAACAGACAAGCAGGAGAGGGGGAGTCTGTGATGGGGGTATAAGACACATCTTGATTTCTATTCTCTTCTCCTGCTATTCTAACCATATTATAAGTGATTAAGTCTAGGGGTGTGTTCAAGGACTGAGTTTATGGTTGGTGTTAGTTAATGTTTTGGGGTTAAGGTTAAGTTTAGGTTTAACATTTTGACGAGGAGCAACGGTGCAGGTATCCGTGTTTATAACGAAAGAACACCTACGCACTTGGTTAAGGTAGGCAAATTACACATGGAAACGCGCGTATGCGTATATACTGAAAATATTTTACGGAAGACGAGAAACATGTCGTGCGGATGCAATGGGTGCGGATGCGACATGGGATAGCAAAGGTGGTCAAACATTTGGGTTTCACGTGAGGCCGGGTGAGTACGATACGCATGGGGAGGACAGTTTGACAAGGAGATCAATAGGTTTTAAAGCCTATATTTAGTAATCACCGAATGTGTAAATCCAAATCCTCGCTGCTATAACATTCGGCATATAACTAGACTTAGGTTGGCATACCATATGTTGGATGCGATCTCGGCGCCAAACAGGACCTGATTTACTCGGTTCAGATTCGATTGCCGTGTGCACTTGAAAGGAGCGCGAGAGTGGTGTGACGGTCGGCAATGTTGGGTGAGCTGTTTGCCAGTAAAACTCGAAGCAGATGGCGCGAGCGAGATCGAAATGACTGCTCTCTGCCAGTCCAAACCTCGGATCACAATCGATTTATGAAGAGGCGTGGGCAGTAAGTAGCAGAGACTAAGAATAGCGGGTCGCCTAACGACAAACATTTGAAGTTTCGTGTTCACTCAGGCGAGACGGTGCTGCGAAGATGCATCATGGCTGTGCACCTCACCGGTGAGATGAATGAGAGAAAGATCAAATGTTCACCGGGAGTTTGACAGGGTTACCATTCTGCGAGAGATGTGGACAGGCCCGTGCTTCGACTGGTCCTTTTTATCGAGCGCCACAGTCAATGACAGCGGGAAATGTCACCTTATTGTGACAGGGATTAAGTTGCGGATATGTGTGCACTTAGGCCTGCTTCATGACTGACTGATGGCGGCGATGTTCATTCGGGGTTGCCTATCATCAGTCATGTCAAAACTCTGTTTATTGAACTCGGCAGAATGGGAGACATGTGCTTACTTTCCACATCATACTACTGCTTCCAATAAGAATTTGCCCTGGGGAGGGAGCACTTCGTCAATCGGTCAGTAGTATAAAAGATTTTTGATGAAAACCCGAGACACTGAATTTGCCATTTCCAATGCTAGTTCCATCGACAGCATAAATTATTCCATCACAGGAAGCCTTCATGATTGCTATATAATACGCAAGCTGTTTACTAAAAGTGTAACCGACAGCTATTTCACGGTCGTTGCCTATCACCAGCACGTTACACGCCTTCTTGACATGTTTATATACATTGCTTCATAAGCTCAAAAAATCAACATCATCAAGAACAGCCACCACATTACTCTAATGATGAATAGGAGAAAGCCTCAGAAACGTCTATGCGAATGCCAGTTGGTCCAAGATCCCGCCCTCTTCTTCTTCTTCTTCTTCTTCCCCTCCTTTTCAGGAGTCGACGGATGCGACAGATGTTTAAGGGTAGATTAAGCCAGGCAGCACGTCCTGTTTTCTTCCGTTTTAAGCGCTCCTGATTCCCATCTCTCAAATTAGGCAGTCTGTTCCGGCAAATCGGCAAACAAACTCAAGCCAGAACAGCAAGAATTCCCAGGGTTTTCCACAGACTCCGTTTACTGCCGATCGCATTTGCCCTACTGATAAAACAAATACTAACATGATCCCTTTGATCTATTTCTTTGGTGTGCTTGCATAGTAGATCCTTGTCAATGTTTTCATGTTAGAAAACGCCTATTAATTTAATATTATGTTTATCATGAAAAGACTTGCTATGCTGTCGAAATAACCGATCTCTCTTTTTCTGCATAAGTCCTGGTACCTAAAGGCACATAACATATCACCAAATATCGAATATTAGTGCGGTATAGCTAAGTTATTGGAAGGAAAGCCAAAAATATCTTCGTTCATCCAAAAGTATAGCAACACTTTACGATCGAAACTGACGGAGCAGTCACTTCCGACTAAGCCTATTGTAATATCCTTACCTGATAATGGCGACAACATCTCAAATACCGTCAAGCTGCGATTAAGATGCGCCATTGAAAGAACATGCAACTAAGCTGAAGTCATATTCTGCAACCCCACGTAGGCTATCCAGGTTCCACGGACGAAGGGCGCCTTGCCATTGCACGCCACGTCAAATTGTGTTTACGAATTCACATGCACTTGTGGATGCAAGTACATTGGGCGAACGCAAACGCAAAGGTCAGTTGAGCACCAGCCTAAATGACTTCTAAAGCAGGAAAATAAAATTCCACGATCTCCCATTACAAAGTAACTCCTTGATAGCGGTCATTCGGTTGACCCCAAAACATTTTTCCGAGTATTAGTTCGAGCACGAACAACTCGGTTACTGCTCTACCTGGAGACAGCCTAAATACGGCGGGAGAAATCCGACCTATGTAAACAGTAAGACCACGTGGTCAACCTCAGCTTGCCCTGGTAAATCTGAGCCCTTTTGATTTACGGAATCCCTCGGCGTGATAACATCCCCATTTTATTTCCTGTTTTGCGTTTTCAAGTTACCATTTTATTGATTAGTCTACGTACAGTATACGACGACCTTGCTGTTTTACATTGATTTTCTCTGTGGAAGTTCAAACGTCTGGATCTTTCTCGTTTGGCATTTGTGTTATGCAACGACAGACTGCAGTTGATAAGCAGTCGCAACGTTTACTGTTTCCAATAAGTTCAAATAGCCAAAACAGCCAAATAGGTATTTCAATCATTATGGCCAGGATGCATATGAATGAATGTCGAGGGTAAATTTCATATTGAAATGACGACCAAATTGAGGCAACAGTTTAAATGGCAACTTCACAAGTCGTGGTAGGATGACAAGTCGATCCCGCAGATGGGACTGTGGGGTGAAGATCACACCGCATCCAGACGACTGTTCTATTGCGGAAGACAGAAAACATGCCAGCGACAGTCAGAGACCCTCTGAATATGCAACAAAAGATTTTTATTATCACTATAACACGGTCAAAGTTATCAAATTTAGGCAGGTACATCAAATAGGGGTGACAACTGCGGTGCTTCGCAAGGCCTGTTTTATTTGGTCCAGTCTCTACTTTTCTTCCCGTTAATTTGTACACCTGAAAGGAACACAGGCTTAACCTGAGGGCTGACAGGGTGTGGTGCACTGTTTGCCAGATGATGAAGATGGCCCGACTGGTCTGCACCAGGCCACACCTCAGATCACCTTCGATTTATGAAGAGGTGTCGGAAATTAGCAGCTGAGATTACAAGGACGGGACGGGGAGGTTCACGGAACGGACGTTTGGTGTCCGCTCGTGCGAGACCGTGCTGCAAAGTGGCATCAAGGCTATGCAAACCGCCAGATAATGATCAAATGTTTATGGAGAAGTTAGCATAGTCAGCGTTCTGCGAGAGATGCAGACAGACCCGCGCTGCGATTTGTCGTCTGCATCGAGTGCCACCGTGAATGATGTCGCACAGTTCATTCGCAGGAAAAATGTCGTGGACACTGCACATTCGATGCAAGCGCGTCGGCGACGTCAGACTGCGTGTGCAGATTCTGAAATGGTCTCGGTCGATATGTGGAGGATTCAGGCCGATAAAGGAACCCCATTGGATAAACAAACCCTGATATTTGATGGATTAATTCTTGAAGATACGAACCAGTTGAAAGACTACAGCATTACAAATGGTTCTACTATATTCCTCTGTCATCTCTTGGACTTTTCAGATGAAATTAACGTGGGCGTAACTCTGCCGTCTGGACGCGTGGTAAGGCTCTGTATCAATGAGGAGGACACGGTGAACAGCCCGAAAGAACAGCTGTCGCGTCTGTGTCGATTGAATACGCGTAGTCGGTTGCATCATCAAAAGTCGGGCAATATTTACTTCTTTCAGTTATTATAATGCTGCAGCCCTATCACTGAGAATCGACCGTGTAGGTCGCTCGATGGGTCAGACATAGTGCCAGCTTCTTCTTCTTCTTCTTCTTCTTCCTCTTCATTTTGTCCTCCTTATTCCTCGAGATAATCCATCTGGAAATCACAACGTAATAATCAGGAACCAGGCAGAGTCTGTCCGGCCTTATGTCGGTGTTGTTGAATACTGGAATAACACAGTCATTTTCAACTGGTGTAAATTTGGTTCCTTCTACAAAGCAATCGGGCAGTAATCGTCTGTATCACTTTATCGGCGATATGAAATGGATAATAAGATGTTAAGTATGATGCCAATGTATGAAGAAGTTGTAGTTTATGAGATGACCCCGGTGCGATAAAAGGAAACAAAATAGAGCATAGCAACACGGAGAGCATGCCGAACCCCTCAGTAACCCTTTAACTGTAACCAAGGCGTAGACTCAAAACCAAGCTGAATTTGAAATCCAGCCGTTATTGCCATTCCAGACTGTCGACCTGGTCTCTGTCCGCATATTATAGCCACTGCATCCTCCGTGGTTACCCAAATGCCAACCGCTCAAACAACATCAGTAGCCAAGTAAACGGTGCAAAGATGGCTACAGTGGTGGATAAGGCTGCATCGTACCGACACACAAGTTGCGAATTAATTTTTGGCGGCAGAATAAGGATGACGAAGCGTTGGCATCATTTATGCAGTAGGTGCTCCACCGCAGGAAATGTGGTTTCGATTAGAAGAGATTTCTGGAGTGTTATTTGAAACATCAGCTATCTCTTTTGGCACGTCGTAAGAGTAGTAAACCGAAATGCGGGCATTATCAATTCGGTCGGATTTTATTTTCTAGCCGGTCCTGCAGTAGACATGCCGCAGCAGCCTTTCATACGGAGCGATGGTAATAGGGGGCTTTAACACTAACCCCTAACCCTAGCCCCTAACACTGACCCCTTGCCCTAACCTCTAACTACTGACCTTAACCCCCAACCCCTACAATGTGCGGCTACGAAATAAGATCTTACCATCATTGCCTTCCAAAGACTCCGTTAATTGTCCTGCTCACTTAAGTTAATAATGAATCTACCATCGAAACATTGTTCCCAGGAATAAATTTGATAGATGAAAAAACGTCCAAACATGTCACAAATACGTATTTCAATCATTATGTTCAGGATGCAATTGAATGAATGTCGCGAAGAGAAGGTTACTACCAAATAGCAGTCCAATTTCGTCAATGGGTCCAGTCGCAATTTAACAAATAATGCCAAGGTGGTGATAGGCCGATCTGCAGATGGGATTGGCGGATGCAGATAGCAGCGCGTTTAAGTAGTTGTGCATTCAACTGTCTATAACCGCAAGGTCTGCGTAGATACGGAGGACGGTAAAAATGTCAACCGGATACAATGGGTGCGGAAGCGACTTGGGATAGCAAAGGTGGTTTTACGTGAGGCAGGGTAGGAACGATACGCATGGGGAGGACAGTTTGGCAAGGAGACTAATGGCAGTTAAAGCCCATATTTTGTAAACAATAAATATGTGAATCCAAATCCACATTAATTTAACATTCTGCATATAATTAACCGTACGTAAGCATATCAAATACTGGATGTGGATTCGGCTCCAATCAGTGCCTGATTTATGCGCATCAGGTCCCATCGTCGTTTGGAGTATCATGTGCATTTGAAAGGAGCGCAGGCGTGGTGTGACGGGTGACAGTGTGGAGTGTGCTGTTCGCCAGTAAAACTCGAAGCAGATGGCGCGAGCAAGTGCGAAAGGACTGCTCTTTGCCAGTCCACACCTCGGATCACCTTCGATTTATGAGGAGGCGTAGGTAGTAAGTAGCAGAGAGTAAGAAGATTGGGTCACCGAGCGACACATATTTGAAGTTTAGTTTTCACTCAGGCGAGACGGTGCTGCGAAGATGCATCATGGCTGTGCACCTCACCGAAGAGATCAATCAGAAAAAGATTAAATATTTGTCGAGAGATTGGCAGGATTACCGTCCGGCGAGAGATGCGGACAGACCCGTGCTCCGACGGGTCGTTTTTATCCCGCGCCACAGTCAGTGACAGCGGGAAGTGTCACCTTATTGTGACAGGGATTAAGTTGCGGATGGGTGGGCATCTAGGCTTGCTTCATGCCAGACTGATGGCAGCGGTAATCATTCGTGGTCGCCCATCAACAGTCGTGTCATGATAGTTCATGAGATAGGACATCTTCTGTACTGTGCAGTTGATCCGCCATTGCCATTCCTTGTGGGTGGAAATTTAGTGCACACAAGGTCTGAAAGTGCGATCATTGATCGGCTTTCTGGACATACGATTCCAGATGCTAGATGCAGAGTCCCGCAAACAACCGCTCAAGGACTTGCAGTTTTCGACTTTTGGGAGAGATTTTCCGCAAAGACAGATGAAGATGGGACGGATATTTCTGGATTATTATTCGTCATCACGGGGCCACACCAAATCTCATGTTTTACCGCACCCGATCCTCAACTTCTCTTTCTTTGTTTATATTTGATACTGTAGGATAGTCTGTGAACACACATCCAACCTATTCAACATTCCCGATCGTAACAGACAGGACAATAAGCTCGGGGCTCATTTCGCAGAATGTTGGACTTACTGGCACTCCCTTATTAAAAGAAGATGCGTTCGTTCCCCAGATGCCCACCAAATCCCGTGTTGACTGACGGACAGGGGCCGGTAAGCCAGAAGTGGCCACACTCAGTCGCTACTTTCGTCGTCGATAAGCTCTTTTGGCTAAAGCGGATAATTTCTGTCTGCTTATGAAAACCACGGAGTCAAAAGGAAGAGAGGCCAGTAGGAATACGTAACTGGCGGTTAAGATCAATGAAGAGATAAGATCATCACCGGAGCTGACCACAGCTTGTTAGCACTCAGTGAAATATTAAACTGAGCTGCCCACGTTCGACGAAATGACGTCCATACAGGCGCCGATTTAAATTCACGGAATACATACACGAATCTGAACTAAATACTGCTGTTCATCTAAGGGAGTTTCGAATAATTGAATAATTTGACACCATGAAAAATCGAATAACATCAAAATAGAGTGAAGGCCAATTTTAAATTGGTTTTTTTGGGAAAACAATATCTACTGGGAATGTAACGTCTGCTGCGTCGATTTCGCGTCGTTAAATCTGCACCAATACAACCTCATCCTGCTAGTGATTAAATATTGTGCTTCCTCGTACATTTTGTGGTATCAGGAAGAAAGCATATATTGGGGATTAGGCCTCGGTTAAGGCTGGGATCAGAGATAGGGTGATGTGAAAGGTTATGGTCAAGGTTTGGACTACGGTCAACTTCGCCAGCCCCATGCCCAATCCGGTAACGATGATGCCCGCTACGTGCTCCTAATTCGACAACTCGCCAGACAAATCGAACAACACATGCGAGTATTTTCAGTGCTCTCCGCAGACCCCGTTAATTGCAATTTTCAATGGTCTTGCTGAAAAAAACTAATAATGTAGATTAATAATTTCCTCTGAATTTAATCGCTAACTTGGATTAATTGAGACCATTGGGGATTTGCAGTGAGTGACCGATCTCATGACACGTTAGCCAAGATCATGAAATACATTTTCGTCTAAGAAGGATTACGTAGGTGGGGTTGTAATATTGATTATCATGCGACATAATCCTATAGTCTTTTGAACTGGCCAGAATATGGGCTTTTGAATGCACTTCTATTCGACCGACTACACATACCACACTCGCTAAAAAGACTGCTCTAATAGCATGAATTTTTCACATTGATTTTCGATTGTGTTATAAATTCAAATATATTTTATAGAAAACATGCACAAAAATCTGCTATATGCTACTCGTTTAACAGAAAATCACGTTGCCTGCAGACTTTGTGCTCGAAGAAAATATATATTTAGCTTTCATAAAAATATTTCTAAGTACCGAATAAGTTTTAGCCTGCATTAGCGTTTAGCGATTTCAATCTACAAGGTGCATGCTTTCCAGGTAAGGAAAATCACATATTTTTATGCCTTTAAAAAGATGCCATGGAGAGTTTGCAAAATTTTGTAATGGATGCGGACTATGCTGTTCATTTCAGTAGGAGCAATGGTAAACCGACATGATCGGTGCTGAATGTATGGACATCGTACAGTCTTAAAAATCTCGTAATTGGCAACCGTTTTAAAACTGGAAGTTAAACTTTCTCAGGGTATAAAATATAAAAACAACGTGATTTTTTACCAGATGAGTAAGATAAAGCATATTTTTATGCATGTTTCCTATAAAATATATTTGAAGTGATAAGTCCATCGAAAATTAATGTGAAAACTGCCTATTGATTAAGTAATCCTTTTAACTGTGTGCGTTGTCCGTGGGAGGTCAAAAAGAAGGGTATTCAAAAGTCGACATCCCGGCGAGTCCAAAATACTATAGGCTTATGCCGCATGATAACCAATTCTACAGCCCCATCTAAGTAATCCTTCCTAGACGAAAAGGCATTTCAGGATCGTGGCTAACATTTTATGAGATCGGCCACTTGCTGTACATGCTCAGACTAAAATTTTATATAGATATGTGGGCAGAAGTCCATCAGATATTAGCGTAATTGTCCTAAACTGGATGTTGGCAATTTAGGAACGTTGGGGTACACCGTGAGGAGCCGAACCCTTTCGCAGCTGTGTCATCCAACGTCAGAATGTCGGCGAAAAGCGTCTTAGCTAGTGTCCGTGTACCCAAGGATGGTGCATCGCGCAACGTTTACGTAAACTAATGGCTGCCAGTTGGCAATTTATAAATATTACGAGATTACTTCGCTGTGGCTGATGGACTTTGGCCCAAATATTCATATTTAATCTCAGCCCAGGCCTCCTAATCTCGCCTATCAGCGTACATTTCAGGTGTGGATTTCACACAGGCGAAACGGTGCTGCGAGCAGACATCAAAGCTCTGCTACGCACCAATGAAGGCATTCAGTTGAAGATCAAATGTTCACTGAAAAATTGGCAGAGTCATCATTCTGCGCGAGGTGAGGACAGACCCGTGTTCCAATTGGTCGTTTTCACTGGGCGTCGTCGGCGAAGACTTAGCACGGTTCATTTACAGGAAAGATGTCATGGACGCTGAACATCCGATGCAAGCGCGCTGGCGACTTCAAACTGGATGTGTCGGATTCGGAATATGTCGAGGGCATAAAGAGGAGTATCCAGTGCAAAAAACGAATCCCAGTAGAGAAACAAACTCTGACATTTGATGGATTAATTCTTGAGGATTCGAGCCAGCTGAAAGAATACGGCATAGAGGATGGTTCTACTTTATTCCTCAGCCTTCCTTTATACTTCTCAAGGGACATATATGTCAGTGTTAGTCTGTCGTCTGGACGTGTAGTGAGGCTATGGGCCAATGAGAAGGACACCGTGGACAGCCTGAAAGGACAGCTGTGGCGTCTGTGTGGATTGGCGGCGCAAGAATATGAGTTGGTTTTGGATGGAGCACTGCTGAGAGGAAGTCAAACTTTGGCATCGTGTGGACTGAAGGATGACAGCATGCTCACTACTATGCGTTATGTTTCAACGGATTCCGAAAGCAATTTGAATGCTTACCAGATATTTTTTAAGACCTTAACGGGAAAAACACGTTCGCTCAGCGTCTACCCGACAGAAACCATATATGCTGTGAAATGTCTTGTGGAATCAATGGAGGGCGTTCCACCTGACGAACAGCGCTTAATCTTTGCAGGCAAGGTGCTGGATGACGGACACACATTGATGGATTACAAGATTCAAAAAGAATCTACACTTCACGTTGTGCTGAAATTGAGAGGCGGATAAAATGAAGTCAAACGTAGGATACAACATTTCCGACCAAATTGCCGTACCTTTCCGCATCGCTTTTTAAGATGGTTTTCACACCGCGTTCTCGAGTCTACAAAATGATGTTTGTATTGTCAGTGGTCTGTGTATTTGAATACGCGAATAACAGAAACTTTTTCAGTCGGCGTCCTAATAGTTCCTCCTCTGACGCGGGTGTGTGGTTATCTTTTGAATGGATTTCGAGCAGATATGAAGTGGACGATTATAAAGTAAATGTGGCTCAAATGTTTAAAGTGTCGTACTTAGTAAAATGACCCTGATGCGTAAAAATGATATAAATGTGATATAGCGACAGGCACAACATGCTAAGCCAATCAGCAACCTTTTATCTAAATCCCGAACGCAGCCCTAACCTAAAGCTCAATCTGAAATCTAGTCCTTACCAATGTCCACCCCCATGTTAGGGTCAGTGAGTCCTCGGAATTTAACGTGATGTAGCTACTCGAAAGACATAAGAAGGCAGGTCAACAATGTAAACATAGGCAACATTGGTGGCTAATGGTGCGAGTTACGGCCCCACAAGTCATGAATTACGTTACAATCGTAGATGGAAAAGCAAGCGTTGGCATTATTTAGCAGAGAAAAATGAATCTAACGTGGCCACTCGTTATGGGTCAACAAATAGGAGGGATTAATTGCATGGAACAACTTGTAATTTTCGGTGGAGGGAGACTATCGACAAGACGGGTTTGATCAGGCGGGTGACAATGCACCATGCTGTTTGCCAGTACAACTTGAAGCAGAAGACGCGAGCGAGAGCATGGCAGTCCATTCCGCGGATCACATTCTGTTTTTGGAGAGGCGTTGGCAGTTAGTAGTAGAACACTAGAGTGGGGGGAGGGGAGGGAGGGAGTTCACCTAACGGCACACATTCCAAGTTTAGGTGTTCACGCTCAGGCGAGACGGTGCTGCGATGCGGCGTCAAAGCTCTGCCACCCACCAATGAGTCGCCGTTGGCCGAGAGATTGTCGCGGTCGTCGTTCTGTGAGAGATACAGCCAGACCCGCGCTGCCATTGGTCGCTTTCATCGAACGCAGCCGTCAACGTCGGCGCGCAGCTTAGTCGCAGGAAAAATGTCATGGACGCTGAACATCCGATGCATGCGCGTTGGAAACTTCAGACTGGATGTGTCAGATTCGGAATCAGTCTCGGGCATTAAGAGGACTATCCAGTGCGAAAAACGAATCCCAGTGGAGAAACAAACCTTAACATTTGATGGACTAATTCTTGAAGATTCGCACCAGTTGAAAGACTACGGCATAAAGAATGGTTCTTTTTTATTCCTCAGCCTTCCTTTGGACTTTTCAAAGGAAATTAACGTGAGCGTAACTCTGTCATCTGGACGCGTAGTGAGGCTTTGGGTCAATGAGAAGGACACCGTGGACAGCCTGAAAGGACAGCTGTGGCGTCTTTGTGGATTGGCAGCGCAAGGATATGAGTTGGTTTTGGATGGAGCACTGTTGAGAGGAAGTCAAACTTTGGCATCGTGTGGACTGAAGGATGACAGCATGCTCACTACTATGCGTTATGTTTCAACGGATTCCGAAAGCAATTTGAGTGCTTACGAGATATATGTTAAGACCTTAACGGGAAAACCAATTACGCTCAGCGTCTACCCGACAGATACCATATATGCTGTGAAGTGTCTTGTGGAATCAAAGGAGGGCATTCCACTTGACCAGCAGCGCTTAATCTTTGCAGGCAAGCAGTTGGATGATGGACACACATTGATGGATTACAAGATACAAAAACAATCTACACTTCACCTTGTGCTGAAATTGAGAGGCGGATAAAATGAAGTCAAACGTAGGATACAACATTTCTGACCAAATTGCCGTACATTTGCGCATCGCTTTTTACGATGGTTTTCACACCACGCTCTCCAGTCTTCCAAATGATGTTTGTACTGCCAGTGGTCTGTGTTTTTGTATACGGGAATAACAGAAACTTTTCCAATCGGCGTCCTGTTAGTTTCTTCTTTGACTAGGTTGTGTGGTTATCTTTTGAATGGATTTCGAGCAGATATGAAGTGGACGATTATGAAGTAAATGTGGCGCGAATGTTTAGTGTCGCACTTGATGAAATGACCCTGATGCGTAAAAATGGTATAAATGTGATATAGCGACAGGCACAAAATGCTAAGCCAATCAGCAACCTTTTATCTAAATCCCGAACACAGCCCTATCTTAAAGCTCAATCTGAAATCTAGCCCTTACCATGTTGGCATTATTTAGCACAGAAGTAGGGATCTAACGTGGTCACTCGTTATAGGTCAACAAATCGGATTGATTAATTGCATGCAACATCTTGTAGTTTTCGGCAGAGCGAGATTACCGACAAAGAGGGGTGAAGGTTCGACGCTCCTCTCTGCGTTATTAGCCGTCATCAAGTAACCATATCCAATCTCAGGGTTGAGGGCGCAAATGTTTAAAGTG
>CACRXP010000213.1:707617-742316 GCA_902702965.1 Spirometra erinaceieuropaei
GATGTGATCAAGTCCGCCAGTCCTTGAAACCAATGCACGACGACCCATTCTGTGTTGCGTCTCGTGGGATGAAGATCTACCGAATCCAATGCGGAACTCGTGAGGAGGCCGTGAAATTGATCCGTGTCAAAACTGCTGCTACAGAAACTCTTACAAATGACCTCTGTGGTCCCTACATCCTGCTCCACGTCCCCGACCCTCTATTCCTCCGTCCCCTTCATTCCCTCATCTCCCATATCCGCTGCCATATACTGCCCTCACCGACCCCAAATATTGTCACCACAAGACATATGGGATGTTTCGGTAGACCTAGGTAGAGGTTCACGTTGCGGCAGTCAATTCAGCCTAGTCCAAGCATCAGCTGGTCAACCGACTCAGAGAGCGGACTGACGCATGGAAGGCGGAAGGGAGGTTGAGGTCCACTGTGGGGACTCCAGCGCATTTCCTTACTATGCGGGATGTGAGGCGTTTTAAAATTACCACGACGAGCAAAATACCGTGGCTGGGAAGGATGCCGATTGACGGACCTAGTGCAGTCCACGCTTCCTTGTTCTCTGCCAATTTGTCTAACTGCCCTTCTATCCGCCTCACGCTCCCTGGCGATTATTTGCTAAGGCCTCGGCGTGTTAATATCCCCATTTAATTTCCTATGTTGTGTTTTCAAGTTACCGTTTTATTGATAATTCTACGTGCAGTATACGATGACCTTGCTGTTTTACATTGATTTTCTCTTTGGAAGTTTAAAACTCTGTATCTTTCTCACTTGTTATCTGTGTTATGCAACGACAGACTGCAGTAAATAGGCCGTCACAAGGTTTACTGGTTCAAGTAAATTCCGTTGCCTATGCTTGCTTTGAATTCATTTCGGGGAAATACTTCTTGAAGTTCGTTCAGTTTATTGCAGCGAAAACGGATTTTGCAGTGTTTTCAAAGCCCTGAGGAGGGCATAAGTGGCATTTTAGTGAAACTCTCAATCACAACATAAAAGTCAGACAGTTAGGGCATTATGCACCGACGGAACAAGCAAAAGCCTCAAGTAGGAAGCATCATGTAGAATTTTACAGCCGAAAAGTTATTTCAAACATTGTGGCCAGGATGCATATGAATGAGTGCCGAGGGTAAATTTTATAGTAAAATGACGACCAAGTTGAGGCAACAGGTTAAGTGGCAACTTCACAAGTCGTGGTAGGATGATAAGTCGATCCCGCAGATAGGACTGTGGGGTGAAGATCACACCGCATCCAGGCGACTGCTCTATTGCGGAAGACAGAAAACATGCCAACGACAGTCAGAGACCCTCTGACTATGCAACAAAAGATTTTTATTATCACTATAACACGGTCAAAGTTATCAAATTTAGGCAGATACATCAAATAGGGGTTAAAACTGCGGTGCTACGCAAGGTCTCTTTTATTCGGTTCAGTGTGCACCTTTCTTCCCGTTAATTTACGAATGGTTATTTCTTGTTCCCTAACCGTCCATTGGACTTTTCAAAGGAAATTAACGTGGGCTTGATTCTGCCGACTGGACGCATGGTACCGCTCTAGATTAATGAAGAGGACACTGCGAATAGCCCAGAAGAACAGCTGTGGCGTCCGTGTCGATTGTCGGAACAACGCAATGAGTCAGTTTTGGACGGAGCACAATGGAGAGAAAGTCAAACTCTGTCATCATGTGGACTCCATGATCACTGTTCTGCGTTGTGTGTCAGCTGATCCCGAAAATGACTTGCATGCTTTTAAAATATTTGTCGAGACCTTGATGGGAAAAGAAATTGGTCTTGACAGCCGCCCGCCAGACACAATATATAATTTGAAGTGTCTCATGGAATCAAAGGAGAGACTTCCAGTTGGCCAGCAGCGCACGGTGTTTGCGGGCAATCAGGCGGAAGACGGATGCATATTGTCGGATTTTAATATAGTCAATGGTTCCACTTTTTACACACTAATGAGGCTTGTAGGTACATAGAATAAATTTACATTGGAAAATAGCTGCACTCTTTTCCATCGCTTTGAAAAAGTTGTTTGTGATTGTTTTCAGTCCCTTCTCTCGAGTCAATAAGATGCAATCTACACTTACCAGAGTTCGGAAACGCGCGATTAATCTTGTGGAATCAAAGGTGGATATTAGAGTGCAACTGCAGCCTTTAGTGTATGCGGGAGAACAGTTAGAAGATGACCACAAATAAATGCATCACATTATACAAAGTGAATCCACGATTCACTTAGTTCCGATGCTGATAGCTGCGTAAAATCTAGTCATATTTTGACAAATCATTTGTGATCAAACTGCTGTGCACTTACGCATCGCTTTTTTAAAAAAGGCTTACGATTGATTCAAGTCCCCTAATCTGAATGCGAGAAAATGTCAGTTGTATCATAAAAAGTCGGGCAATATTTACTTCTTTCAGTTATGATAATGCTACAACACTAGCATTGAGAATCGACCGTGTAGTTCGCTCGATGGGTCAGATATTGTGCTCGCTTCTTCTTCTTCTTCTTCTTCATCCTCTTCTTCCTTTTGTCCTTCTTATGCCTCGAGCTACTCCATCCGGAAATCACAACGTAATTATCAGAAACCAGGCAGAGTCTGTCCGGCCTTATGTCGGTGTTGTTGAATACGGGAATAACAGAGTCATTTTCAACTGGTGTAAATTTGTTTCCTTCTACAACGCGGTCGGGCAGTAATCGTCTAAATCAATTTAACGGCGATATGAAATGGAGAATAAGATGTTAAGTATGATGCCAATGTATGAAGAAGTTGTAGTTGATGAGATGACCCCGGTGAGATAAAATGATATAAAATAGAACATAGCAACACGGACAGCATGCCGAACCCCTCAGTAACCCTTTAACTGCAACCAAGGCGTATACTTAACACCAAGCTGAATCTGAAATCCAGCCGTTATTGCCATTTCGGACTGTCGACGTGGTTTCTGTCCGCCTAGTATAGCCACTGCATCCTCCGTGGTTGCCCAAATGTCAACCGCTCAAACAACATCAGTGGCCAAGTAAACGGTGCAAAGATGACAAAAGTGGTGGATAAGGGTGCAGGGTACTGTCCCACAAGTTGCGAATGAATTTTTGGCGGCAGAAGAAGGATGACGAAGCGTTGGCATCATTTATGCAGTAGGTGCTCCACCTCAGGAAATGTGGTTTCGATTAGAAGATATTTCTGAAGTGTTATTTGAAACATCAGCTATCTCTTTTGGCACGTCGTAAGAGTAGTAAACCGAAATGCGGGCATTATCAATTCGGTCGGATTTTATTTTCTAGCCGGTCCTGCAGTAGACATGCCGCAGCAGCCTTTCATACGGAGCGGTGGTAATAGGGGCCCCTAGCCCCTAACACTGACCCCTAGCCCTAACCTCTAACTACTGACCTTAACCCCCAACCCCTACAATGTGCGGCTACGAAATAAGATCTTACCATCATTACCTTCCAAAGACTCCGTTAATTGCCCTGCTCACTTGAATTAATAATGAAGCTACCATAGAAGCATTGTTCCCAGGAATAAATTTGATAGAGGAAAAAACGTCCAAACATGTCACAAATACGTATTTCAATCATTATGTCCAGGATGCAATTGAATGAATGTCGGTAAGAAAAGTTTACTACCAAATGGCAGTCCAATTGCGTCAATGGGTCCAGTCGCAATTTAACAAATAATGCCAAGGTGGTGATAAGCCGATCTGCCGATGGGATTGGCGGATGCAGATAGCAGCGCGTTTAAGCCTTTGTACATTCAACTGTCTAAAACCGCAAGATCTGCGTAGATACGGAGGACGGTAAACATGTCAACCGGATGCAATGGGTGCGGAAGCGACATGGGATAGCAAAGGTGGTCAAAGGTTAGGGCTTTACGTGAGGCAGGGTGAGTACGATAAGCATGGGGAGGACAGTTTGGCAAGGAGACAAATGGCAGTTAAAGCCTATATTGTGTAAGCAATAAATATGTGAATCTAAATCCATTTTACTATAACATTCTGCATATAATTAGCCGCACGTAAGCATATCATATACTGGATGTGGTTTCGGCGCCAAACAGAACCTGATTTATTCGGTTCAGTTTCCATTGCCGTTGGGAGTATCTTGTGCACTTGAAAGGAGCGCAGGCGTGGTGTGACGGGTGACAGTGTTGGGTTAGCTGTTTGCCAAAAAAATTTCGAAGCCAATGGCGCGAGCGAGATCGAAATGACTGCTCTCTGCCAGTCCGCACCTCGATTCACCTTCGATTTTTGAAGAGGCGTAGGCAGTTACCAGCAGAGACTAAGAAGAGTGAGTCGCCTAACGACACATATTCGAAGTTTTATGTTCACTCAAGCGAGGCGGTGCTGCGAAGATGCATCATGGCTGTGCCTCTCACCGATGAGATGAATTAGAGAAAGATCAAGTGTTCACCGAGAAATTGACAGGGTTACCGTTCTGCGGGAGATGTGGACAGGCCCATGATTCGACTGGTCCTTTTTATCGCGTGGCACAGTCAATGACAGCGGGAAATGCCACCTTATTGTGACAGGGATTAAGTTGCGGATATGTGTGCACCTAGGCCTGCATCATGTCAGACTGATGACAGCGGTAATCATTCGTGGTCGCCTATCAACAGTGGTGTCATGAAAGTTCATGCGATAGGACATCTTCTGTACTGTGGAGTGGATCTGCCGTTATCATTCGTTGTGGGTGGAAATTAAGTGCATACAAGCGCTGAGGGTGCAATCACTAATCGGGTTGCTGAACAAACGATTCCAGAGGCTGGATCCAGAGTCCCGACGTCAGCGGCTCAAGGACTTGCAGTTTTCTATTGGCGGGTGAGATTACCGGCAAAGATTGGTGAAAATGGGAAAACTCTTTCTGGATTATTATTCGTCATCATCAGACCACACCCAATCTCATGTTTTACCGCACCTGATCCTCGACTTCGCTTTCTTTGGTTATCTTTGATCCCGTAGGATAGTCTGTGTACACACCTTTAACCTACTTATTATTCCTGATCGTAACAGACAGGACAATAAGCTCGGGGCTCAGTTGGCAGAACGTTGGACTTACTAGCACTCCTTTACCAAAAGAACATGCGTTCGTTCTCAGGTGCCCACAAAATCCCTTATCGACTGGCGAACGAAGGAAAGTAAGCCAGAAATGGCCACACTCAGTTGCTACTGTCGTTGTCGATAAGCTCCTTTTGCCGAAAGGGATAATTTCCATCTGCTTATGAAAACCACGAAGTCAAAAATGTGGGGAGGCCAGTAGTTATTCGTAACCGGCGGTCAAGATCTGTGAACAGATAAGTTCATCACCAGAGCCAAACGCAGCATGTTAGCTCTCCGTGAAATAGTATACCTAGGCCAATTAATCCAGGCGCGAATGCTGTCCATACGGACGACGGTTTCTATATTCACTGACTAGACCTTACTGATAACATAAGAGATTTTCGAATAATTGAATAATCCGACATCTTGCAAACTCGAATTACATCAAAATAAAGTGCTTATTGAAAGGCTAGATTTAAAATGCTCTTTTGCGTAAACAGCATATAATGGGAAAGTAACGTCTGCTACGTCGATAAGCGTGCACTCCCACAACCTCAGCATGCTAGGAATAAAATATGAATCTAATCTTTCATATTACGGCAGCAGGATGAAGGGATATTTTGGGGATTAGGCCTCGGTTAAGGCTGGGGTTAGGGATAGGGTAATGTTTAAGGTTGTGGTCAAGGTTATGACTACGGTCAACTTCGTCTGCCCCATACCCAATCCGGTAAAGATTAAACCATATGCACTTAGTACAGGTTTTCCGAAACTCGCCAGACTTATTAAACAACATATGTCAGATATGCGAGTTTTTTAGAGTAGGTGGGCTTACTCATGAGATATCAACGGAAATTCCGAAAAACGTTTAGTTTCGGAAGGATTAGTTAAGTGGCGTTGTTAAATTAGTCGGTCTGCGACATCATTCTATAATATTTCAGTTACCTCAGGATGCCAGCTTTAAAATGAACTTCCTTCTCTCTGCATGTAAAAACTACATTCTGAAAAATATGACTGCTTATTTTGCATGAATTTTTCTTGTTAATTTTCGATGCCCCTCAAATTTTCAATTATATTTCATGGAATACATGCATACAAATATTCATTATTTTACTCATTCTGTAGAAAATTACGTCTTTTTCCAATTTTATTTTCGAAGGATTGACATAATTCGGTTTTAAAAAGTTTCTAATTGTGGGACTTTTAAATACCGTGAATTGGCCGTTCATATATCGTCATGTCTCAGCATTTACCAATGTGGCTTGTAAAGTTAACAATATGGATCAAATCTACTGCAAAATTTTATGCCACCTAAATGGTCCCCCTTTATTACCGTAGAGAAATGTGTGGTTGTCCGTAATCGGAAAATATACGGCTTGTAGATTGGAAACCCTGAATTCAAGTGTAACGGTAGAGCGGGTTCAAAATTATTCGGGAATTGGAAACGTTTTTATAAACCGAATTATACCAATTCTTCGAGTACAGGATTGAAAGAAGACGCAATTTTCTACGGAATGAGCGAAATAATTAATATTTTTATGCATGTTTTCCGTGAAATATAATTGAATTTTTGTGGGCATCGAATATCAAGCAGAAAAATGCATGTCACTTAAGTTGTCATTTTTTACAGAATGTTGTTTTTGCCTGCGGCAGGAAAGAAGTTCGATCGAAAGCCAGCATCCTGTGGTGACTGACTTATTATAAAATTATGCTGTATGTTGATTGGCTTAACAACTCTACATAAAATATTTTTTCGAAAAGAAAACGCATTTCGGTTGACATTTTATGAGTTAGCCCACCTACTGTAATTACTTTCCTCAGACCCGATTAATTGCAATCTCAGTGGCCTTCCTGTAAAAACTAATAATGAAGATTTATATTTCCCTCAGAATTTAATCGCTAACTTGGATAAAGTCAGGCCATTGCGGACTTACATGCACAGACTAAAATTTTCAGAAACTGGATGTTGGCAGTTTAGGAACACTGCGAAACACACCGGTGAGCCGACACCTTCCGCAGCTGTGCCATCCAGTGTCAGAATGTCGGCGAAACACGTCGCTAATAACTTTGTAACCAAGGATGGTGCATCACGCAACAATTGGATAAATAAATGGCTTCCAGCTGGCAATTTATGGAAATTACGCGAATATTTCGCTGTGGCTGATTGACTTTGGCCCAAATATTCATAAGAAATGTCATGAAGAAGGAGACAGGATCGCTAAGACGAGAGCTTTATTAGCCTGACGTTTCGGATTCCTGCTCGACTCCATCGTCAGAGACAACAGCAGATATGGGTGCTTCATGCACAAGGGGCTGCAGTATTTACAGGATGCAGCCACCATGCTACCGCATACCTAGGAATATTCACGGCTCCCCCCTTCATCCGAGATCTTCGCACTTGGTGTGTTATGCGGTAGCATGACGACTGCATCCTATAAATACTGCAGCCCCTAGTGCATGAATCACCCGTATCTGCTGTTGTCTCTGATGATGGATTCGAGCAGGAATCCGAAACGTCAGGCTAATAAAGCTCTTGTCCCAGCGATCGTGTCTCCTTCTTCAAGACTACTTCCTAGGACTCGTCTCTTCGCTTCTATTGGCAATGTATTTGGGCGTGATGCGCTCCGATCGGCCCGGTGATGGGAAACCTTCGCCCTTCGGGAGGCCTCCACGTATTCGCAGATCCGGTTTCTGCACAGGTGAGTCAGTCAGTCAATGTATTTGAGAGAAATAGGCTTACGCCTTCGAACTCCCTATTTTTACATGATAAAGATCGATAAACAAGCAAAATTGTGAAGAAATCACAGCGTTAAGTGAATGCATACATTGATTCACATATGTCACTAGTCACATGGCTAAAAAGTCACTTAGTCCGCTTGTTGCTGCAGCATATATCTGTCAAGGCGACATTTAAATGTCTCCACAGATTGAGACATAACAACCGTCGCGAGCAGGTTATTCCACGTTTCCACGACAAGGTTGGAGAAGAAATATTTTCTCACATTCAGTCTACCCTGTGACACATGTAGCTTGAAGGGATGTCCCCGGAGGTGAGTTGTAGTGGCGAGTTGGAAAAAGTCATCGCGCCGAAACGCACAATCCAAGCTGCGCACGATACGGAAAGTTTGTATCATGTCTCCGCGCAACTGCCTATAACTCAGAGGACAGAGATTAAGGTTAGTTAAGCGGATCTCGTATGGCAGTGCACTTTGACCTCTTATTAATTTTTTTCTTCGTCTCTGCACCCTTTCGAGCAGATTGTAATCCTGATGCGTCCACGGTCTCCAGGCCTGAATTGCATATTCGAGATGGGGCCTTATAAACGTGCCGAAGACTTTGGTGAAGCAGTCTTCATCGAAAACTACGAATGCCCGCTTAATGGCATATAGCATTAAGATTGCGGCCTTGGCCGCCTTACAGCATTGTGGAGAAAGCTTTAGGCTGTCTGCAACCCAAACTCCGAGACCTTTCTGAGTTTCTGCTTCTCGGAGTGGCATTCCGTTCAAATGGTATTGCCGCGTACTAGGGGTCTGATTTCCGAGGCGCAGAATGGTGCATTTGTTCAAATTGAAGGACAAGAGCCATCTGCGGGACCACTCGTCCAGTCGACAAAGATTTTCTTGGAAGTTGGTCTCATCGGCAGCATTCTGGATGACTTTCCAGATTTTTATGTCGTCAGCAAACAGGTGTCTCGACAATAATGTGTTACGGAAGTGTGTTTCATACAAGCCCCCGGTTAACAGGGATTTGGCGAGACGAGCAGTATTTCAGCACGGCAGAAGGATGATCCGAGTCCTCCTCGAAGATTGCCACGCGAGACTTCGCAAGTACCGTCAAAGGATTGACCAAGAAAAGACCAGATGCTGTGAGTTCATGGGTGAGATCGGTACAAATCTGCTCCTGCAGAGGATAGCTGCACAAGCCCGCGACGCAGCACTGGAGAACAAATTCCGAAAGCTGCCCAATCCAATCTCGCCCAGAAACCACAAACTGGTGCACAACCTGTCGTCAAAGGATCTGACGAAGGATCTAATGCAAGTTTTACGGCACGAAGCTTCATTTAACACGGCTGACGCCAAACCTGTTAACATGATTGCAGCAGTGGAATCAATCCTTTGTCAGACGGAGGCAGCGGGGGAGAGTAAGAGCCTCATCCGTCACCAAGTGTCGCCGCTCCGGATGGCCATCAGGCCGCGGGATGTGCTTTCCAAGGTCGAACGTGGTGCGCTTAGAGAACTCAAGGCCGACAAAGAATTGGGCATCGTGCCAGTGGACAAGAGGCGCTTCACAGTTGTTCCGGACAGAAAAGACTACCTTCAAAAAGCCAAAGGTTTACAGGAGGACCGACAGTTCTTTGTCCCATGTGCAACGAAAAAAAAACGCTGACACGCGAAATTATTGCAACGTTATTGGCCTTGGAAAACTAAGGTGCAATAACACCGACGGACAGGCGCATGGCGAGACCCCAAGATACGGCTTTGGCCCGATTCTATGGCCTCTCTAAGGTGCACAAAGACGGCGCTCCTCTCCGACCCATCGTGTCGCTCAAAGGGACTCCAACGTACGGACTGGCTAAATGGCTGTTCCGGCGTCTCAAGTTCCTGACCGCTGAGTCAGACACCACGGTCTCTACGTCAGCACAATTCCTGGAGAAACTCAAAGGGGTAAGCCTCCATCCAAATGAGGTCATGGTATCTTCTGATGTCACGTCCAACTTCACTTCCATTCCCCATTATATGGCAATCGACACAATCGAGCGGCTTCTACAAAGCAAATACGATGAAACGGAGAATCGTCTTAAACACGCCCAGATCCTTCAGCTCCTGAAGTTCTGTCTCAGGACCCACTTCACGTTCGACGGGACAATCTACGAACAGGTGAAGGACACACCAATGGGTTTGCCGATTTCGGGGTTCAACGCCGAGGCGGTCCTGCAGCGGTTAGAGTCGCTGGTCTTCCAACACCACAAGCCGAAGTTCGGGGACCGGTATGTGGATGATACCTTTGTCGTCATCGAACGGGATCAACTGCTGACATTCAAAGAACGTCTGAATTCGGTGTTCCAGGACATGCAATTTACGATGGAGGAGGAAGAGAACAGCCAGCTGATCTTCCTGGATTTCTTCGTATGCCGCTAAGATTGGGGTGAAATAAAGACCAAAGTGTTCAGGAAAGCCACAAATACGATGCAAGTACTGAACTTCAACAGCAACCACCCAATCAGCCACAAACGCTGTTGTGTAAGGACGCTCTATCGGCGTGTCGAAACGCACTGCAGTGAGCCGGAAGACAAGACTGCCGAACAACAATACCTCCGACGGGTCTTCAAAGCCAACGGCTACCCGCGCAACATGGCAACAGGTCAATGCCCAAAAAAGGACGAAAGACCACGCCGCACGGACATCAAATTTTGGTGAGCGCATCTGTAGGTCAAGAATGATTCGGAAACTGTCGCTCCCCCTCCCGCACCGCCTGGGTTTGCAGTCGCACATAGACAGGATTCAACCATAAGGTGTCTTGTAATAGAACGGAAAGACCCGCTTCCACGGCTAGAAACGTCTGGAGTCGTTTATCGGATCTGGTGCAGTTGCGGAAAAAGCAACTACGTCGGAGAAACTGGAAGACAGCTCCGAACGATAATGGCCGAACACGCTGCAACGGTGCAGAGAAATGACGTCAGCTCCCAAGTTGCGACTCATTCGACGAGATCCGGCCACACATTCAAATTCGATGAGGCCGAAATTCTCGCAAGAGGTGACAACCGCGTAAGCCGGGAGCTGCTTGAATGATGGTTTACTGGCCCCAGTCTATTAACAAGTGCAATGAAATTCCCCTTCCAGACTCAGTGCTGAGACTTCGTCTAGGTGGAGTAATTAGCCACGCGGATGAAGAGCGGAGCCGTGAATGCTCATAGGTATGCGGTAGCGTGGCGACTGCATCCTGTAAATACTGCAGCCCCTTGTGCATGAATCACCCGTATCTGCCGTTGTCTCTGACGATGGAGTCGAGCAGGAATCCGAAACTTCAGGCTAATAAAGCTCTTGTCCCAGCGATCGTGTCTCCTTCTTCAAGACTACTTCCTAGGACTCGTCTCTTCGCTTCTGTTGGCAATATTAAATGTCAGCCGTAGCCTCGTAATCTCGGCTAACATCATACTTTTCAGGTATAGAAAACACACATGCGAAACGCTGCTGCGAGCAAGCATCAAATCTCTGCTACGCCCCCATGAAGACATTCAATGGAAGATCAAATGTTCGCTGAAAAATTGGCAGAGTCATCATTCTGCTCTACGTGAAGACAGACCCGTGCTCCAATTGGTCGTTTTCATTGAGCGTCGTCGGCAAATACTCCGCACAGTTCATTCACACGAAAAATGGCATGCATGCTGCACATCCTATGCAAGCGCGTTGGCGACTTCGAACTGGATGTAGTGGATTCTGAACCAGTCTCGGGCATTAAGTGTAGGATCCAGCGCCATAAACGAATCCCAGTGGATAAACAAACCTTAACATTTGATGGATTAATTCTTGAGGACTCGCACCAGCTGAAAGACTATGGCATTAAGAATCGTTGTACTATATACCTCTGTCTTCCTTTGGACTTTTCGAAAGATATATATCTCAGTGTTAGACTGTTGACCGGACGTGTGGTGAGGCTATGGGCCAATGAGAAGGACACCGTGGACAGCCTGAAAGAGCAGCTCTGGCGTTTGTGTCGATTGCCGGTACAAGGTTATGAGTTGGTTTTGGATGGAGCACTGTTGAGAGGAAGTCAAACTTTGGCATCGTGTGGACTGAAGGATGATAGCATACTCACGACTATGCGTTATGTGTCAACGGATTCCGAAAGCAAGTTGAATGCTTTCGAGATATTTGTTAAGACCTTAACGGGAAAGACAATTACGCTCAGCGTCTACCCGACAGATACCATATATATTGTGAAGTGTCGTCTTGAAGATAAGGAGGGCATTCCACCTGACCAACAGCGCTTAATCTTTGCGGGCAAACAGTTGGAGGACGATCGCACATTGAGTGATTACAACATACAAAAAGAATCTACACTTCACCATGTGCTGAGAATAAGTGGCGGATAGAATGAAGTCAAGCGTAGGATACAACATTTCCGATCAAATTGCCGTACATTTCCGCATCGCTTTTTACGATGGTTTCTACACCGCGCTCTCGAGTCTACCAACTGATATTTGTATTGTCAGTGGTCTGTGTTTTTGAATGTGAAAATAGCAGAATCTTTTCCTGTCGGCGTTCTGTTAGTTCCTTCTACTACGCGGTTGGGTTGTCACCTTCTGAATCGATTTTGAGCAGATATGAAGTGGACGATTTTAAAGTAAATGTTTTGCAAATGTTTAAAGTATTGTACTTGATGAAATGAACCTGATGCGTAAAAATGATATAAATGTGATATAGCGACAGGCACAACACGCTAATCCAATCATCAACCTTTTATCTAAATCCCGAAAACAGCCCTAACCTAAAGCTAAATCTGAAGTCTAGTCCTTACCATTTGTCCATCCCCATGCTAGGATCACTGAGTCTTCAGAATTTAAAGGGATGTAGCTTCCCGAAAGACATAAGCAGGCAGGTAAACGATGGAAACATTGGTGGCTAATGGTACAAGTTACGGCCACACAAGTCATGAATTACGTTAAAAACGCAGACGGAAAAGCAAGCGTTGGCATTATTTAGCACAAAAGAATGAATCTAACGTGGTCATTCGTTATGGGTCAACAAATCGGAGTGATTAATTGCATGCAAGAGATGGATATTACCGACAAAGAGGGGTGAAGTTTCGACTGTCATCTCTGGATTATTAGTTTTCATCAAGTAGCCATACACAATCTCAGGGTTGAAGGCGTTTGAGCATCGATTTCGCGTTCTTTGACCATCTTTGATCCTGTAGCTCAATCTGTGGACGCGCATCCAACATACGTAATATGCCCGATCGAAGAGAGCGAGACAAATATCGCGTGGCTCGGTTTGCAGAATGTTGGGCTTTCCAAAGAACACGGGTTCGAACTTCAGGTGTCCCCAAACCCCGTACTGGGTTGGGCGTAGCTGGCTGTCAAAGTCTAATAAGTCAGAAATGGCCGTCTGAGTAACCATTGTATTTGCCCGTAAGGGATGTTAGAGGTAAATATATAAATTTGATCAAAAGCTTGTTAAGGCCAAGTTAAATAGTAGAGTTCGGCCACCTAAGTTAAACGTGATCGCATCTATACGAGCGACGGTTCCGAAACTTACAGAATATCTACATACAAGCGAATCCAAATATTGCTGATCAACTAAGAGAGACTAGCATAATCTGGCAATTCGACAACGTGGAAACGCGAAGAACACCAATGAGATACGGCATTGAAAGGTCATTTTTGAATTGTTTTTGACCAAATGGCATCTTGGAGCAATGAAACGGCTACTGCGTCGTCAATTTGGCACCAGTAAAACACCCGCATAAAATGAACTATTTTTACAACCCGATGGCTTGATAAGGATTATATATGTAGCTCTTCGCTATTACTATTAATATTACAACAAGATGTCTACTTATTTCACTTTCGCCGACGGCTTAAGCTAGGGCTTCTGTCTGGGCGAATGCTAGTGTTAGCGATAGAGGTGAGTCTGGGATTGTTTCAAGTTGAGGTTTTACTGTTTTGTTTGTCTGACGCATGCCGTCTTAACTAATCCGGAGGCCACTTACCCATGACGGCAGATTTTCCTTTATCTGCCAGTATACGCCTTCCAATTTCACATCATTCAAATCGCGCTGTCAGTTTCTGCACCCAAGTAAAGTAATAAAACAAACGATTGACATATCAATGCTTTGCGCGGAGTCTACTAAATATCGCCTCAATATTTGCCGAGTGTAGAACTCTTACTTGCATGTATCCCGTTAGACAGGATTCCCCGTGTCCTGCCTTCGCCGGGGGGCTGCACACCTCATTCTTGGCCATGGACAGTTTGTTTTCTGTGACGAATATATTCCGCTGTCGTCCGCCCTCCGATGCAGACAACAGAGGACATTAGAACCGAATAAATTTGATCAGTATGCGAGGCTTCTTCGCTTCTTCTTCTTCTTCTTCTTCTTCTTCTTCTTCTTCTTCTTCTTCCTCTTCTTCTTCTTCTTCTTCTCCCTCCATCCCAACTGACCTATCTCCTCGTCCTCGAGCTACTAAATCTTGAATCTTTAGCGGTAATATTGGACACCGTGTTGAAGTGGAGAATAACGTGGCAAGTGTGATTTGTATTTGCTCCAAATGAAATAATTTTATTAAGATAAAAAAATGCTAGAACAAAGCGGAGGATATGTTAAGCCCATCAGAAGACCCTTTGCTAAAGCCTAAACGTAACTTTAACCCAAAACTGTCTTTGGAATCCCCACCTTCCCCAATATAACCCCGAGCATATGCTGGACCAAATCCCCTTTCCAGGCTATCGACATGACGTCCGCCTGACAGTTGACGACATGGCTACCGTAAAACGCCGTGTTGGCTCTCCCTCTGACGAGGATGTATTCGGACTCCAACTGAAGAACATGGCGGAATGCTTCCGCGTCTACCGGAGAAGGGCATGTCTTGGCTATCAACGGTGTAAAGTACAACGGCAGATCAAAGCTCCCATCGGCACCTTCCCCATTCCATATGCACGGTTCATTCACGTCTACCTAAACATCGTAGGCGCCTGCTTCGGTCTCTTGGCAGTTCCTATCTCCTCATCTATGTGCACTGATATACCCGGTGGCTGGAATCAATCACTCTGCCGAGGTCGCTGCCCCAACGGTTGTTAAGGCTTTCCTCAGTCGTTGGATGCCATCCCTGGTGCCCCCTACACTATCAGGACTGACCACAATGCCCAACTCTAATCTCATCTATTCCAGCCTCTAATCTGCTTTTAATGCTGTACTCGAATCTGCACTACAGCCAATTAGCCGTCAACCATCGGTATGGCTGAGCGGTTTCATCGTCAGTTGAAGACCTCACTTAGCGCTACAAACGATCCGGAGAACTGAACGGACCACCTCCCTCTGGCCCTGTTGGGCATCCACTCCTCTCTCAAGTCGGACTTTAATTGCCCCGCCACTAGATTGGTGTTCGGCGTCAACGTCCCTCTGTCCGCTGATATGACATCATCAACCCCTCAGGGTGTGATCGAGGATCCTGCCAACCTCATGCACCGTTTCTGACAATTGATGCAAAAACTTCCTCCGATTCCACCTACCTCGTCCGCCTGTGAATCTTATTTCAAGGAAGACTTGGTGACGCGCTCTCACGTCTACCTTCGATGTGATCAAGTCCGCCAGTCCTTGAAACAAATGCACGACGACCCATTCTGGGTTGCGTCTCGTGGGATGAAGATCTACCGAATCCAATGCGGAACTCGCGAGGAGGCCGTGAAATTGAACAGTGTCAAGACCGCTGTTACGGAAACTCTTACAAATGACCTCTGTGGTCCCTACATCCTGCTCCACGTCCCCGACCCTCTATTCCTCCATCCCCTTCATTCCCTCATCTCCCATATCCGCTGCCACAAACTGCCCTCATCGACCTCCAATATTGTTACCACAAGACATATGGGATGTTTCGGTAGACCTAGGTAGAGTCTCAAGTTGCAGCAGTCAATTCAGCCTAGTCCCAGCATCAGCTGGCCAACCGGCTCGGAGAACTGACTGGTGCATGGAAGAAGGAAGCGGGGTTGAGGTCCACTGTGGGGACTCCAGCGCATTTCCTTACTATGCGGATTGTGGGGCGTTTAGAGATTGCCACGACGAGCAAAATATCATGGCTGGGAAGGCTGCCAATTGACGGACCTAGTGCAGTCCGCGCTCCAATGTTCTCCGCCAAGATGTCTAACTGCCCTTCTATCCGCCTCACACTACCTGGCTATTAGTTGCTGAGACCGCGCGAGGCCGTTTCCTAGCCTTAGGTGTGCCTTGTTCTGATTGGCTGGTGGACGTTATCTGGGACGTGGGTGTAGGGCGGATACACGCGCTGGGTCTAATGATCTCCACGGCGGACGCAAAAACTTGCCTGGAGAGTCAGCTTGAGGTCTTACACGTCAGTGCAGCTTGTCCAATCCAATCCGTCCTCCCTGAGTCCTGAGTTGGGGATGCGCATGTTGTCGACCACAAAACAACCGAGGAGATAACTCGATCCTCCTCTCAGTACAGAGAGCCAGATTGCAGTGGTTCTTTCTTACTGTGACCTATGTGGCATTCTCGCTCAGATGGGGTCGGAGCAGCGCCCCTCATTTGACTTGAAACCCGATCTAACGTGTGCAATCCAGGAGTGTCTGGCAGGTGTGGAGGGGCTGTTTAGCCTTGCTGAAAAGTTCGTTAGTCAACGCCGCCTGTCTTCTTGTCTTAATCACGTCACTGGTCCTAGGAGAGTCAAGTGCGACGGGCCATGGGCAAGTCTGCCTTCACCATAAGTTAATTCATGCGCAGGCAACCATCCGACGTCCTCTATGCTGTGGAGCAGTTTGTAGCTTTTATCCTTCGCGACGGTCGAACTGACGTATAGGCGTGCCGCAGTCACGCAGAGTGAGAGCTCAGACGGCCAAACATCCATATCAATCTCGTAAGCACGGATGACGGCAAACGGTGACAAAATATGATGGGGGTAATATGTTCACAGAAAAAAGTGTTAATTGTGAAAGCATTTAAAAACCTCGCATGCATAAATGACTTTGTGTGTACGCTGTGAAAGTCAGGGGTGTTTATGAGATCGATACCTTAAGTTGGGAGATGCCTCTGATCTAAATCATCAGGAATCCGCACAGAGCTGGGATCAAGTCGGGGATAAGCGGGCAGGTGGTCCTGCGACGTGGTTGATCCGATGGCAGCGAGTAGCCCAGCAACGGTCCTTCAGGCCTTTCCTGCATTCATGCTAATGTGCTCAATTTGCAAAATCTGGACGAATAAGTTGCAGGCTGCAACTTTTTAAACTTGCCAAGTTTATTTGACTAGATAACTCAATGAAGTTCACGAATGCAGACTTGCCACTCCACAACGTCCCTTGAATCACGTATATGCGCGATGTCCATCCGTGGTCGGCTATCAAAAGCCGCATCATAAGAATGATCACTGCAACGGTTGGAGTCGCTGGACTCCAAACGCCACAGACTGAAGTCTGGGCCCAGTGTGTGGATGATACCTTCGTCACTATCGACCGGGATCAAATTCTCACATTCAAGGAAGGTCCAGGATATACAATTTACGATGGAGGAGGAAGATAACAAGCAGCTGACCTTCCTGGATGTTCTCGTATGCCTCAAAGATTGTGCTGAACTAAAGACCAAAGTGCTCAGGAAAGCGACAAATACGATGCAAGTACTGAACTTCGACGGCAACCACCCAATCAGCCATAAAGCCAGTTGTATAAGGACGCTATATCGGCGTGTCGAACCGCACTGCAGTGGGCCGGAAGACAGGGCTGCCGAACTACAATACCTCCGACGGGTGTTCAAGGACAATGGCTACCCGTGCAACTTCCTTAGCCAGTCCATGCCCAAAAGGTGCTTGTTTATGCTGCCCATGGAATATGAGCTGGTGATGACAACTTTAGTACTGGCAACAACATTTCAATTACTGACCGATCGTCCATGCGTCCCGGCCCCCTGCAAAAGTTCTTATTCGAAACTGTAGCAAGCAATCATCCTCCATCCAAGCCAGTTGAGTGTACATTCGTGAAGAAGGAGACATGATCGATGTTGTTGACAATACTAAAGTTACTACTAAATAGCAGTCCAATTGTGTCAGTGGGTCCAGTCGCAATTTAGCAAATAATGCCAAGGTGATAAGCCGATCTGCAGATGGGACTGTCGGTTGCAGATATCACCGCGGTTAAACAGTTGTGCATTCAACTGTCTATAGCCGCAAGATCTGCACATATACGGAAGGTATTTTACGGAAGACGGGAAACACGTCAACCGGATACAATGGGTGCGGATACAACGTGGGATAGGAAAGATGTTCAAACGTTTGGGTTTTACGTGAGGCAGGGTGAGTACGATACGCATGCGGAGGACAGTTTGGCAAGCAGACCAATGACAGTTAAAGCTTATAGTTTCTAAGCAATAAATATGTTAATCCAAATCCACATTACTTTAAAATTCTGCATATAATTAGCCTTAGGTAGGCATATCATATTTTGGATGCAGTTTCGGCGCTAAATAGGACCTGTTGTATTCGGTTCGAATGTTGCTGCTAGGACAAACAATAGAAGATACAATTAAGTGATTAGATTAGAGGCAGGATTGGCTTTGGCATGGAGGTTGGGAGAAGGATTAGGGTTATGCATAGTTGTGTCTGCGGTATATATCCTGTCTTCATTAACCAACAACCACACATTACACATTTTTTTCCTGCCGAGGAAATTAATGCGCTAACTTGAAATAAATCTATCTAAACGGGCCCGTCCAGGCACGGTCAAAAAATTGGAATTGATTTTTGAGCTGAAATTCTTCAACTATCGCAGAAAACAGCCAAACAGGCAGCCAGCAGTATAGAACTGTGCAATGGTTTACCGTACTAACAACACAGGTAGTAGCTAACAAATAATGCCAAGGTGATAAGACGATCTGCAGATGAGACTGTCGGGTGCAGCGTTTAAGCAGTTGCGCATTCAGCTCCCAATGACTGCAAGATCTGCGTATATAAGGAAGACGGGAAACATAGTAGCCAGATACAACGGGTGCGGAAGCGACATGGAATAGCAAAGGTGCTCAAATATGTAGATTTTACATGATGCGGGTGGAGAGCGAAGAGCGTGTGGAGGACAGTTTCGCAAGGCGACCAATGGGAATTAAAGCCCATATTTAGTAATCAGTTAATATCTGAATCTAAATCCTCGTTAATATAACATGCTACGTATAATTAGATCTAGGTAGGCATAACATATGTTGGATGCGGTTTCGGTGCCAAACAGGACCTGATTTATTCGGTTCAGGTTCCCTTGCCGTGTGCAGTATCTTGTGCACTTGAAAGGAGCGCAGGCGTGGTGTGACGGGTGACAGTGTGGTGTATGCTGTTCGCCAGTAAAACTCGAAGCAGATGGCGCGAGCGAGATCGAAAGGGCTGCTCTTTGCCAGTCCACACCTCGATTTACCTTCGATTTTTAAAGAGGCGTAGGTAGTTAGTAGCAGAGACTAAGAAGAGTGAGTCATCTAACGACACATATTCGAAGTTTAGTGTTCACCCGGGCGAGATGGCGCTGCGAAGATGCATCATGGCTGTGTACCTCATCGAAGATATCAATCAGAGAATGATCAAATGTTCACCGAGAGATTGACAGGGTTACCGTCCTGCGAGAGATGCGGACAGGCCCGTGCTCCGAATGATCGTGTCATCGAGCGGCGCAGTCAATAACAGCGGGAAATGTCACCTTATTGTGACAGGGATTAAGTTGCGGATATGTGTGCACATCGGACTGCTTCATGCCAGACAGATGGCAGCTATAATCATTCGTGGTCGCCTATCAACAGTGGTGTCATGACAGTTCATGAGATAGGAGATCTTCTGTACTGTGGAGTGGATCTGCCGTTGTCATTCCTTGTGGGTGGAAATTAAGTGCACACAATCGCTGAGGGTGCGATCACTGGTCGGTTTGCTGAACATACGATTCCAGAAGCTAGATCCAGAGTCCCGCAGGCAACGGCCCAAGGACTTGCAGTTTTCGACTGGCGGGAGAGATTATCGGCAAAGACAGATGAAAATGGGGAGAATATTTCTATATTTTTATTCGTCAACACCGGGCCACACCCAATCTCATGTTTGATGGCACCTGATCCTCGACTTCGCTTTCTTCGGTTATCTTTGATCCTGTAGGATAGTCTGTGAACACACATCCAACCTACTTAGTATTCCTGATCGTAACAGACAGGACAATATTCTCGAGGCATATTTGGCAGAACGTTGGACTTACTGGCACTGCCTTACCGAATGAACATGCATTCGTTCCCCAGGTGCCCACCAAATCCTATATTGACTGGCGAACAAAGGACAGTAAGCCAGAAATGGCCACGCTCAGTCGCTACTGTCGTTATTGATAAGCTCCTTTTGCCGAAGTGGATAATTTCCATCTGCTTATGAAAACCACGAAGTCAAATAATAAGAGAGGACAGTAGGAATACGTAACTGACGGTTAAGATCAGTGTACAGATAAGTTCATCACCCGAGCCAACCACAGCTTGTTAGCACTCAGTGAAATAATATACTTTGGCCACCTGCGCCAGACGCGATTGCGGTCCATACGGACGACGGTTTCTAAATTCACGGACTAAACATTACTGATTACATAAGAGAGTTTCTAATACTTGAATATTTCGACAACTTGCATGCTCGAATAACGTCAAAATAAAGTAGAATTTGCAAGGTTACTTTTGAAATGTTTTTGGATAAACAGCATCTAACATCTGCCGCATCGATAAATCTGCACCCGCACAACCTTAGCATGCTAGGAATTAAATATGGAGCTAATTCTTTTATAGTACGGTAGCAGGATGAAGGCATTTGTTGGGGATTTGGCCTCGGTTAAGGCTGGGGTCGGGGATAGGGTAATGTTTAATTTTATGGTCAAGGTTAGGACGACGGTCAACTTCGTCTGCCCCATTCCCAATCCGGTAACGATTAAACCATAGGCACGTAGTACAAGTTTTCCGAAACTCGCCAAACTAATTGAACAACATATGTCAGATATGCGAGTTTTTTAGAGTAGTTGGGCTTACTCATGAGATGTCGACCGAAATTCCGATATGCGTTTTCCTTTCGAAACGATTAATTAAGTGGCGTTGTAAAACTATTCGGCCTACAACATAATCCTATAATATTTTAGTTACCTCAGGATGCCGGCTTTGGAATGAACTTTTTTCGGCTGCATGCAAAAACTACACTCTGCAAAAGGTGACTACTTATTTTGCATGAAGTTCTCTCGTTGATTTTTGATGCCCATAAAAGTGCAATTATATTTCATGGAAAACATGCATATAAATATTCATTCTTTTACTCATTCGGTAGAAAATCACATCTTTTCTCAATGTTATACTCGAAGAAGGTACATAATTCGGTTTCAAAAAAGTTTCTAATTGTGGGACTTTTAGATACCGTGAAATGGTGGTTTATAAATCGTCATGTGTCAGCACTTACCAATGTGGCTTGTAAAGTTAACAATATGGATCAAATCCACCGCTAAATTTTATGAACCCCATATTGTCCCCTTTTATTACCGTAAACAAATGTGTGGATTCCTGTACGCGAAAAATAGGCGGCTTGTAGTTTAGAAACCCTGAATCCAAGTGTAACGGTAAAGCGGGTTCAAAATTATTCGGGAATTGGAAACGTTTTAGGTTGGAATAAGTTGTAATTGTCTACCGAATAAACAATTGAATAAATATTTTTTATGCGGTCTTCCCGTGAAATATAATTGGACTTTAAGGGACACCAAAAATCAATGAGAACAACTGCATGCTGCATAAGTAGTCATTTTTTACAGAGTGTAGTTTTAGCACGAAGTCGAAAAAAGTTCGTTCAAAAGCAGGCATGCTGTGGTGGCTGACGTATTGTACAATTATGCTGCATGGTGATTAGCTTAACAACCCTACTTAAACTATCTTTTCGAAAAGAAAACGCATTTCGTTTGAAATTTCACGAGTTAACACACCACAGATCCCGTTAAGTGAAATTTTCAGTGGCCATCCTGAAAAAAACTAATAATTAAGATTTATAATTCCCTCAGAATTTAATCGCTTACTCGGATAAAGTTAGGCCATTGGGGACTTATATGCACAGACTAAAATTTGATATGAATATTTGGGCATAAGTCCATCAGGTACAGTGAAACATCGGTGTAATTGCCATAAACTGAATGTTGGCGGTTTAGGAACGCTGCGGAACACACCGATGAGCCGGACCCTTTCTTAGCTGTGTCATCCAGTGTCAGAATGTCGGCGAAACCCGTCGTTAGTACCTGTGCGCGCAAGATTGGTGAATCGCGGAAAATTTGCATAAAAAAATGGCTGCCAGTTGACAATTTATAAATATTACACGATTACATCGCTGTGGCTGATGGACTTTGGCACAAATATTCATATTAAATCTCAGCCTGAGCCTCCTAATTTCGGCTAACAGCATACACTTCAGGTATAGAGTTTACGCAGGCGAAACGCTGCTGCGAGCAGACATCAAAGCTCTGATACGCACCAATGAAGACATTCAGTTGAAGATCAAATGTTCACTGAAAAATCGGCAGAGTCATCATTCTGCGCGAGGTGAGGACAGACCCGTGATCTAATTGGTCGTTTTCACAGAGCGTCGTCGGCGAAGACTAAGCACAATTCATTCACGGGAAAAATGGCATGTCTGCTGCACATCCGATGCAAGCGCGTTGGTGACTTCGAACTGGATGTGCTGGACTCTGAACCAGTCTCGGGCGTTAAGTGTAGGATCCAGCGCCATAAACGAGTCCCAGTGGAGAAACAAACCTTGACATTTGATGGATTAATTCTTGAGGATTCGCACCAGCTGAAAGACTACGGCATTAAGAATCGTTCTACTATATTCCTCTGCCTTCCGTTGGACTTTTCGAAGGACATATATCTGAGCGTAACTCTGTTGTCTGGACGCGTGGTGGGCCTTTGGGTCAATGAGAAGGACACCGTGGACAGCCTGAAAGAACAGTTGTGGCGTCTGTGTCGATTGTCGGCGCAAGAATGTGAGTTGGTTTTGGATGGAGCACTGTTGAGAGGAAGTCAAACTTTGGCATCGTGTGGACTGAAGGATGACAGCATGCTCACTACTGTGCGTTATGTGTCAACGGACTCCGAAAGCAATTTGAAGGCTTACCAGATATTTGTTAAGACCTTAACGGGAAGAAAAATTCCGCTCAGCGTCTACCCGACAGATACGGTATATGTTGTGTATTGTCTTCTGGAATCAAGGGAGGGCATTCCACCTGACCAACAGCGCTTATTTTTTAAAGGAAAGAAGTTGGAAGACGGACACACATTGATGGATTACAACATACAAAAAGAATCTATAATTGACCTAGTGCTGAAATTGAGAGGCGGGTAGAATGAAGTCAAACGTAGGATACAACATTTACGATCAAACTGCCGTACATTTCCGCATCGCTTTTTACGATGGTTTCCTCACCGCGCTGTCGAGTCTTCCAAATGATGTTTGTACTGTCAGTGGTCTGTGTTTTTGAATGCGGGAATAGCAGAATCTTTTCCAGTCGGCGATTTGTTAGTTTCTTCTTTGACGCAGTTGTGTGGTCATCTTCTGAATTGATTTCGAGCAGATATGACGTGGACGATTATAAAGTAAATATGGCGCAAATGTTTAAAGTATCGTACTTGATGAAATGACCCTGATGCATAAAAATGATATAAATGTGATATAGCAACACGGCAAAAATGTTAAACCAATCAGGACCTTTTATCTAAATCCCGAACACAGCCCTAACCTAAAGCTCAATCTGAAATCTAGTCCTTACCAATTGTCCATCCCCAGGCTAGGGTCACTGAATCTTCGAAATTTAATGATTTGTACCTACTCGAAAAACATAAGTAGGCAGGTAAACGATGTAAACATAGCCAACATTGATGGCTAATGGTACAAGTTACGGCTCCACAAGTTATGAATTACGTTACAAACGCAGATGGAAAAGCAAGCGTTGGCATCATTTAGCACAGAAGAATGAATCTAACGTGGTCACTCGTTATGGGTCAACAAACAGGAGGGATTAATTGCATACAATATCTTGTAGTTTTCGGCAGAGGGAGATTACCGACAAAGTGGGGTGAAGCTTCGACGGTCATCTCTGAATTATTAGTTGCCATCAAGTAGCCATACCCAATCTCAGGGTTGAGAGCATCTGAGCATCGATTTCGCGTTCTTTGGTCATCTTCGATCCTGTGGCACAGTCTGTGGAAGTGCATCCAACATAGTTAATATTCCCGATTGAATGGAGCAGGACTAAGTTCTCGCGACTCTGTTTGCAGAATGGTGGGCTTACCAACGTGCACGGATTCAAACTTCAGGTGTCCCAAAACCCCGTATGGGGCATAGTTGACTGTCAAAGTCATAAAATCCAGAAATGGCCGTCTCAGTAACCATTATATTTGTCTGTAAGTTGCGTTGGAGGTAAAGGAACAAAATAAGTCAAAAGCTTGTTAAGGCCAAGTTAAATAGTAGAGTTCGGCAACCTAAGTTAAACGTGATCACGTCTATACGAGCGACGGTTTCTAAACCCACAGAATATCCACATACAAGCGAATCCCAATTTTGCTTATCACCTAAGAGAGACTAGCATAATCTGGCAATTCGACAACGTGGAAACGCGAAGAGCTTCAATGAGATCCGGCATTGAAAGGTCAGTTTCAAAGTGTTTTAGAGCAAATAGTGCTCTGTTGCCATAAAACGGCTACTGCGTCACCAATTTGGCACCAGTAAAACACCAGCATAAAATAACATATTTTTCCACTCTGGTGGCTTGATAAGGATCAGATATGTAGCTCTTCGCTATTACTATTAGTATTACAATAAAATGTCTACTTATTTCACTTACGACGACGACTTGTGTTAGGTATACGGATTGGGCGAATGCTAGTGTTAGTGACAGAGGTGGGTTTGGGATAGTGTTTAAGCTAAGGCTTTACTGTTAGGCTTGTCCGCCGCATATCGTCTTAACCAATCCGTGCGCCACTAACCCATAACGGCAGATTTTCCTTTATCTGCCCGTATATGCCTTCCAACTTCAAATCATTCAAATCGCGCAATCTGTTCCTGCCTACCCCCCTAACGACACATATTCGAAGCTCGGTATTCATTCAGGCGAAATGGTGCCGCGAAGTAGCATCAAAGCTCTACTATCCACCAATGAGGCATACTCAGAGAAAGATTAAATGATCGCTGAGTATTTGGCAGGCTCGTCGAATGTAGTGTGGTCGACAAGACAAAGATTCCCCATCATAAGTCAGGGAAGACGGAGTGAGGTGGACAACCTTGACTGTTTTGGAAGTGCGTACACAAAGGCTCTGTGGCAGTCGCCGCGAAAGCGCTCTCCAGGCAAGTTGTTGTCTGTGTCCGCATTCGAGGTCCTGAGACCCAACGCGTGTGTGCGCCTTTTGTTGTCTCCGCGTCCGCCAGCCAATCTGAGGGAGGACAGCGTTGATTGGCCTGGAGCACACGCGAGACTAGTGACAAGCCTCGCGCGTCCCAGCAGCGTATCGACAAGGAGTGTGAGGCGGACAGGAAGGCAGCGTGGCATAGGCGGAGGACAAAGAGACGGGAACTGCCACAGCAACCCCCGGTTAGACCGCAGGCGGCGCGTAGCGACGCCGAAGGAATTGTTGATGTCTAAAAAACATGAGTAATCAAACGGTCAAAAAAGTGAACATGGCGTCCACTACCGGTGGTATATACAGGGGGCACAGAGGTAGAGTGAGTATGGCTCGCGATTGATGAAGGGGTAGATGCAGTTGGGGGTTGCGAACATGGGGGCAGAGGAAATAGACGGGACGGAGGGATAGAGGGTGGGGGAGATGGAGCAGGGTTTACGGGTTCACAGGCCTCATCCGGAGGAGTTTCCGGGACGAAAGTTTTGAGACGGTCCATGCTCACGACCTCCTCACGAGTACCGTGTTGGATGCAGAAGTTCTTCGTCCCACTAGAGATAACTCGGAAGGGGCATCGTAGTGTGGTTCCAGGGGCCGGTGAACTCGATCACATCGGAAATAGACGTGAGAGCATGTCGCCAAGTCTTTCTCGAGGTAAGACTCGGAGAAGGATGGCCTGGGCGGAACCGGGGAAAGTGTCCGCATGAATTGCCGAAGGCGATGCAGAAGGTTGGTAGGATCCTCAACTGAAACTCGGGGCGTTGGCGAGATCATCTGACCGGGAAGTCGTACGGTGGCACCGAACACGAGTTCAGCAGCGACAGAACAGTCAAGGTCCGACTTGAGGGAGGAGCAAATGCCCAACAGAACTAGGGAGAGGTGACAATTTCAGACTGAACGTGTCGGATTCGGAATCAGTTTCGGTCGTTAAGAGGAAGATTCAGGACGAAAAAGGAATTCCATTGGAGAAACAAACTCTGACATTTGATGGAGTAATTCTTGAAGATTCGCACCAGTTGAAAGACTACGGCACTAAGAATGGTTCTTTCTTATTCCTCAGCCTTCCTATGGACTTTTCAAAGGAAAGTAACGTGAGCGTAACTCTGCCGAATGGACGTGTGGTGAGGCTATGGACCAATGAGAAGGACACCGTGGACAGCCTGAAAGAACAGCTGTGGCGTCCGTGTCGATTGACTGCGCAAAGTTATGAGTTGGTTCTGGATGGAGCACTGTTGAGAGGAAGTCAGACTTTGGCATCGTGTGGACTGAAGAATGGATCCGTTCTCATTGTTATGCGTTATTTGTCAACGGATTCCGAAAGCAATTTGAATACTTATCAGATTTTTGTTGAGACCTTAACGGGAAAAACAATTTCGCTGAAAGTCGATCCGTCAACTTCGGTGGAAACTGTGAAGAGACTTGTAGAATTGAAGGAGGGCATTCCAGTGAAGGAACAGCGTTTAATATTTGCGGGCAGGCAGCTGGAAGACGGACGCACACTGATGGATTACAAGATACAAAAAGACTCCACAATACATGTCATTCTGAGGCTTACAGACGGGTAGAATAAAATGAAATCTTAAAAAATTTTGTCAAATTGCTGTGCATTTCCGCATTGCTCTAAGAAAATTGTTTGCAATGGCTTCTATTACCTTCTTTCGAGTCAACAAAATGAATGCTGTACGGTCCAGAGTCCAGAAAGTATGGTGTCACAGTCCCACAACTGAGGAAGGGCCGCGTACGTAACTCGAGAAATATTTATCAATACCAAGTGTAAAATTTGCAATATCCTCCACATCCAGTACAAAATATTATGAGCGCTACACGATATCTTTCTAATGGGATGTATAAGTATTGGATTTTCACTGCGGTGAAAATATGCAGCTTGTATTTTGGAAACCTTGAATGCAAATGCAATGGCATCTCACGTTCAAAAACTATTCACGAATCGAGAGTCCTTGTTTAAACTAAAAAAAGATAGGACTTATTCTTGTATAAAATTAGAGGAAGGCGCAATCTGCTCACAACTAAAATGTCGAAAACCGTATTGGACATCGTGTGTGGAATCGGTGTTTTTGGATATAAGAATAGCAGAGTCATTTTCAGCTGGTGAACTGATGGTTCCTTCTACGATGCGGTCGGGTAGTAATCTTATGCATTGCTTACAGGCCGATATGAAGTGGGGGATTATAAAGTAAATTTGGTGCAAATATTTTGAGCGTCGTACCTGATGAAATGACCCTGGTGCGATAAAATGATATAAATTTGACATAACAACACGGACAACATGCTAAGCCGATCAGGAAGTTTTGAACTAAATTCTGGACGCAGCCTTAACCTCAAGCTAAATCTAAAATCTAAAACCTTGCCATTTGACCCAATTTCAAATCTTGGTGTCCGTTTGCATGCTGTGGTCACCGTGCCCTCATAGTCAACGGCGTGAACTATTCGAGAAACAAACGTAACCAAATAAACAATCTTGGAAATGCAAATTTCTCCCTATCATGCGATAGCGAAGTGGACAACAGAGAAGCTCAGGAGCGACCCTGACTGTCGGTCTGGGGATTCCATCATATTAGTATTCCTTTGCGCAGTTAGAAAGCGACCGCTGCAGACCAAGCTATTGCTTATACGGTCGTCCGACTCTTCCGATTTCGCCGACGTAGTTGTTTTGTCCGCAACTGCACCAGATCCGATAAACGACTCCAAATGTTTCTTGCTATTGCAGCAGGTCTTTCGGTTCCACTGGCTGACGCCTGATGGTTACCTCCGGTCTGTGTGCAACTCCAACGCCAAGTGGGGCGAGAAGGCGACCGACAGTTTCAAAACGTTCTTGACATACGGAAGCGCTCGCCAAAATTTGGAGCCCATGCGGTTTGGCCTTTCGTCCGTTTTGGACATGGACCTGTTGCGATGTTGCGTGTGTAGCCATTAGCTTTGAAGACCCGTCGGAGGTATCGTAGTTCGGCAAACTTGTCTTCCGACTCGCTCAGTGCGTTTCCACACGCCGATCGAGCGTCCTTACACAACAGCGTTTGTGGCTGATTGGGTGGTTACTGATGAAGTTCCGTACTTGCATCCCACTAGTAGCCTTCCTGAGCACATTGTTCTTTAGTTAACCACAATATTTGCGGCATACGAGGACAACCAGGAGGGTCGACTGGTTGTACTCTTCCTCCTCCATCGTAAATTGTATGTCCTGAACGTATCTTGAATGTCAGAAGTTGATCCCGGTCAATAGCGACAAAGGTATCATCCACATACAGGGCCCAGACTTCGATCTGTTGTGTTGGAAGACCAGCGAGTATAACCGTTGCAGAAAGTGTTGAATTAAATATTTGTTTCTGAAGACATCGCGGCTGACGTACATACGTGTTATTCTGTAAAATCCTCATCGCACCCCTACATCTATGGGCGATTCTCTCTGGTAGTCACGCTGCACTAGAACAGACAAGCAGGAGAGGGGGAGCCTGTGATAGGGGTATAAGACACATCTTGATTTCTATTCTCTTCTCTTGCTATTCTAACCATATTATAAGTGATTAAGTCTAGGGGTGTGTTCAAGGACTGAGGTTATGGTTGGTGTTAGTTAATGTTTTGGGGTTAAGGTTAAGTTTAGGGTTAACATTTTGACGAGGAGCAACTGTGCAGGTATCCGTGTTTATAACGAAAGAACACCTACGCACTTGGTTTAGGTAGGCATATTACACATGGAAACGCGCGTATGCGTATATACTGAAGATATTTTCCGGAAGACGAGAAACATGTCGTGCGGATGCAATGGGTACGGATGCGACATGGGATAGCAAAGGTGGTCAAACATTTGGGTTTCACGTGAGGCAGGGTGAGTACGATACGCATGGGGAGGACAGTTTGGCAAGGAGATCAATAGGTTTTAAAGCCTATATTTACTAATCACCGAATGTATAAATCCAAATCCTCGCTGCTATAACATTCGGCATATAATTAGACTTAGGTTGGCATACCATATGTTGGATGCGATCTCGGCGCCAAACAGGACCTGATTTACTCGGTTCAGATTCGATTGCCGTGTGCACTTGAAAGGAGCGCAGGCGTGGTGTGACGGGTGACTGTGTCGGGTTAGCTGTTTGCCAGTAAAACTCGAAGCAGATGGCGCGAGCGAGATCGAAATGACTGCTCTCTGCCAGTCCACACCTCGGATCACAATCGATTTATGAAGAGGCGTGGGCGGTTAGTAGCAGAGACTAAGAAGAGTGGGTCACCTAACGACACACATTCGAAGTTACGTGTTCACTCAGGCGAGACGGTGCTGCGAAGATGCATCATGGCGGTGCACCTCACCAAAGAGATCAACAAGAAAAAGATAGAGTGTTCTCCGAGAGATTGACAGAGTTGCCGTACTGCGAGAGATGCAGACAGGCTCGTGTTCCGAATGATCGTCTAATCGAGCGTCTCAGTCAGTGATGGCGCACAGTTCATTCGTGGAGAAAATGTCATCCCACTGCGACAGGGATTAAGTTGTGGATAGGTGGGCATCTAGGCCTGCTTCATGCCAGACTGATGTCAGTGATGTTTATTCGTGGTCGACTATTATCAGTCGTGTGAAAATTCTGTTTACTGACCTGGCCAGAATGGGAGACGTGTGTTTGCTTTCCGCATCATACTGCTGCTTCCAATAAGAATTTGCCCTGGCGAGGGAGCACTTCGTCAATCGGTCTATAGTATAAAAGATTTTTGACAAAAACCCGAGACACTGAATTTGCCATTTTCAATGTTAGTTCCATCGGCAGCATAAATTTTTCCATCATAAAAAGCCCTCGTGATTGCCATATGATACGTAAGCTCTTTACTAAAAATGTAACCGACAGCTATTTCACGGTTGTTGCCTATCACCAGCACGTTACACGCCTTCTTGACATGTTTATATGCCTTTTGTTCATAGGCTTAATAAATCAACATCAGCAAGAACAGCCACCACATCACTCTGATGATGGACATGAGAAGGCCTCCGAAACGTCTATGCGAATGCCAGTTGGTCCAAGATCCCGCCCTCCCCCCCTCCTCCTTTTCGGAAGTCAACAAACACGACAGATGTTTTAAGGTCGTTACCCACCATCAGAACGCCATAGGCCCTATAAAATGAGGCTTCATGCTCAAGTTGTGGTTAAGATCATACTCGAGCCCATTCTGTCCGACCGTCAGCTTGCCACCTGTGTCAATGAACACTGTGTCATAGCTGGTAGGCCGTGAAACAGCTGTCTGCGTCTGGATTTTTGCACTCTTTGTTAGTCACCTGCGTATTATGTGTGGTATGTGTTCCATGGCCAATGTTCGCTGTCGCCAGTGGCAACCAGATAGGCGGACGAATGGGATCGAGTGAGATCCTAAACACAACAGTGAGGCTCACACATTTACTTGACAGATTCCCGATCCCTCTGGGGGACATGACGTTTGAAATGTTGGATATGGTGTTGCATGCAGAATTCTCTTTTGAAAGACAACTTTGTTAAAGTACGTATACTTCTGCAAAATCTACATGCGGTAAGCTCAGCGTAGAATATGTGTGGAGAGAGTGCTCTCCGGTAACCACGCTCAACTGCAGTAAGATGTGCTGTCTCATGGAATGTTAACCGAAGCTCCGAAATGCATTTTCAGTTCGAAAATATTTCCTAGGTAAGAGGATCATGCTACTTACTTTATTGTGTAATGCTCAGATATGTGAGTCCCGTCAGGTTCGGCTGATGATCCTATCTGTTTACAGTCTTTAACCGCAGTTCCAAATTACTACAGGCCTCTCTTCTTTTTTGACTTCGTGGTTTTCATAAGCAGATGAAAATTATCCGCTTAGGCAAAAGGAGCTTATCGACAACGACAGTAGCGACTAAGTGTGGCTCGAGGCAAGTTCTTTTGGTAAGGGAGTACTAGTAAGTTCAACGTTCTGCCAACTGAGGCTCGAGCTTATTGTCCTGTCTGTCACGATCAGGAATACTAAGTAGGTTGGATGTGTGTTCACATACTATCCTACAGGATCGAAGATAAACAAAGAAAGCGAAGTCGAGGATAAGGTGCCATCAAACATGATATTGGGTGTGGCCCGGTGATGACAAATAATAATCTAGAAATATTCTCCCCATTTTCATCTGTCTTTGTCGATTATCTCTACCGCCAGTCGAAAACTGCAAGTCCTTGAGCCGTTGCCTGCGGGACTCTGGAATTGTATGTTCAGCAAACCGACCAGTGATCGCACCCTCAGCGCTACTATGCACTATATTTGCGCCCACAAGTAATGACAATGGCTGATCCACTCCACAGTGCAGGAGATGTCCTATCTCATGAACTATCATGACACCACTGTTGATAGGCGACCACGAATGATAACCGCTGTCATCTGTCTGGCATTAAGCAGGCTTAGGTGCACACATATCCGCACCTTAACCCCTGTCACCATGGGGTGACATTTCCCGTTGTCATTGTATGTGGCGCTCGATAAAAAGGACCAGTCGAAGCACGATCATGTCCACATCTCTCGCAGAACGGTAACGCAGTCAATCTCTCGGTGATCATTTTATCTTGTTCGAATTCATCTCATCGGTGAGGTGCACAGCCATTATGCATCTCCGCAGCAGCGTCTCGCCTGAGTAAACAGGAAACTTCAACTGTGTGTCGTTAGGTGACCCACTCATTTTGGTCTCTGCTACTTATTACCAACGCATCTTCAAAAATCGACTATAATCTGGGTGTGGATAAAAGAGCCAATTAAGGCTGCCTAATTTGAAAGATGGGAATCAGGAGCGCTTAAAACGGAGGAAAGCAGGACATTCTGCCTGACTGATCTGCGGTAATTCAGGAAATATTGGCCAAAATTCAAAACTGTGCTTCCAAATTAAAAAGGTTACTTAAGTATGGTTGCCACAGTAATTATTCTGTCACATAATCTTTCGGTATTCCAGTCGAGACAGCCTGTCGGACTGTAAAAAAAAACTACATATTTTTACCATTTTTCCACTGATTTCTGATAACCTTATAAATTCAGATATATTTCACAGAACACGTATTGAAAAATACTCTTTCTTCCATCAGTTTGGCAGCATATTGTGCCTTTTTTGAAAATTTGTGCTTCAAGAAAGAGTATTTTTTGAGATTGAAAACTTTCTCGATTCTCGAATGATTCTAACCCCGACCTGTTGGCACACGTGCATTCAGTATATTGCACCTGACATAATGTTGGTTTTTGAATGCACTTCTTTTTGACCTCCTCTAGAAAACGTCCTCGGTTTATAGTGATTGCTCACGTAGCATGCATTTTCACATTGATTATTGCTGGTCTCGTTAATGCAAATATATTTTATAGATGTCATTTTCCTGCATAAAAAAAGTGATGACAACGGCATTTTCTACAAAACAAATATCAGAAAGCATAGTTTGTGCACGTTTTCTATAAAATATGTTTGGCTTTACAAGATCATCTAAAATTTATGTGATAATACATGCTACGTAGGTAGCACCTATTTACCGAGTGCTTTTACTGCAGGAGGTTGGAAATGAGTGAGTGCAAAGGCCGAAATTCCATCAGGTTCAATATATTATAGGATTATGTGGCATGATAATCAGTGTTACAACCTTACCGAAGTAATCCTTCCTAATCGAAAACGTTTTTCAGAATTCCGGCCAAAATTTCGTGAGATCGGTCACTCACTGCATATTTTGTAGATATTGCCTAGTTTCGTTGCATGTTTTGTTTCCATTGATTTTTACTACCTTTATAAATTTATGTGTAGTTTATAAAGAAAATGCAAGACCTTCCTTTTTGCTCGTAAGATAGCAGTTTATGCTGTATTCAAATAGTTTGCTTAAATAAAGAGTATCTTGAGGTTACAGAAATGTTTATAACCACGAGATTCAAAGAGGACTTGAAATGACTAGTAATATAGATTTTTCTCGGCAAATTTATTAATACTGACCATAAATTGGACAATTTACTCCATATCCAATTACAATTCAATGAGTACTATATGACTTCTTCTCAATAGTGTATAAAATAAATGATTTTAATCACACCGAAAGCAGACAGCTTGTAGTTTGGAAAGCCTGAACGAAAGTGTGCCAGCAGATGGGGTTTTTGAATTATTCGGGAATCGAGAAAGTTTTCAAAGTCAAATAAGTCTCTTTCCTAAAGCGCAAGCTTTTTTTAAAAAAGACGTGCTTTATTGCCAAAAAATGGAAGAAAGAATATGTTTGCATACATGTTCCCTGAAATATATATCTGGATCTATAAGGATATCAGAAATCAATGGAAATAAGAGTACAAAATATGAAGTTATTTTTTACATTCCGACACGCTGTCTCGTCTGGAATACCTAAAGATTATGTGGCAGGATAATTACTGTGGCAACCATACCTTAGTAATCTTTTCGAATTGGAAGCACATTTTTAAATTTTGGTCAAAATTTTATGACTAAGCGTAGATTAGCCAGGCAGCACGTCCTGTTTTCCTCCGTTTTAAGCGATCCTGATTCGCATTTTTCAAAGTCAGCAGTCTGTTCCGGCAAATCGGCAAACAAACTCAAGCCAGAACAGAAAGCATTCCCAGGGTTCTCCACAGACTCCGTTTACTGCCGATTGCATTTGCCCTACTGATAAAACAAATACTAACAGGAGCCCTTTGCACAATTTCCTTGGTGTGCTTGCATAGTAGATCTTTGTCAATGTTTTCATGTTAGAATACGCCTAGTACTTTAATGTTATGTTTACTATGAAAAGACATGCTATGCTGTCGAAATAACCGATCTTTCTTTTTCTGCATAAGTTCTGATATCTACAGGCACGTAATATATCACCAAATATCGAATATTAGTGCGGTATAGCCAAGTTATTGGAAGGAAAGCCAACAATATCTTCGTTCATCGAAAAGTATAGCAACAATTTACGACCAAAATTGACGGAGCAGTCAGTTCCGAAAATGGCCGTTGTAATATCCTTACCCGATAATGACGGCAACATCTCAAATACCGTCAAGCGGCCATTGAGATGTGCTATTGAAAGAACATGCAACTCAGCTGAAGTCATATTCTGCAGCTCCACGAAGGCTATCCAGGTTGCACGGACGATGGGCGCCTTGCCATTGCACGCCACGTCAAATTGTGTTTACGAATTCACATGCACTTGTGGATGCAAGTACATTGGGCGAACGCAAAGGCAACTGGCAGCCAGGTCAGTTGAGCACCTGCCTAAATGGCTTTTAAAGCAAGATAATAAGAGTCCACCGTCGCCCATTACAAAAAACCTCCTTGAGAGCGGTCATTTGGTTGACGCCATAACGTCTTTCCGAGTATTAGTTAGAGTACGAACAAATTGGTTACTGCTCTACCCGGAGACAGCCAACATACGGCGGGAAAAAGCCGATCTATGTAAACAGTTAGACCACGTGGACAACCTCAGCTTGCCCTGGTAGATCTGAGCCCTTTTGATGTACGGAATCCCTCGGCGTGTTAAATTCCCCATTTTATTTCCTATGTTGCATTTTGAAGTTGTCATTTTATTGATTAGTCTACGTGCTGTATACGATGGCCTT
>CACRXP010000213.1:744234-754723 GCA_902702965.1 Spirometra erinaceieuropaei
TGTGGCGTGGAAGTCTACCAACTAAAGAAATAACTATCCTATGCCAGAGTAATTAGTTAGTTCCTTACTGTGGCCCCTTCTATGGAAACTTTTCGTTTACGGACACGAGATCAATTTTCTGAATTCCGAGAATTTTTCGCGTGAGAACCAACACATATGCGGTAGATGAAGGTATGGATTCAAACAATGTTCGCAATGTTTAAAGCTTGTTATGGGATGCGCGGACTTGGAATGGGGGGGGGCCTAGTTACTGCGTCAGTTGACATGACATTAAGCACTTTGCGATACAATCCATGTGCATCACAGTTTTCATCGTGAGGATATGCGCCTAAGTCCCCAGGATCGACCACACTCTCTCTTTTAGCTCTCATACAACGTTTCGTCGTCCGGTCAACCAGTTGATGCTGCGACTGTTCAAAATAGACCGGCGTGACGAAAGCCTGCGCCTAGATGCGCCAGAGAGCCCCCAAATACGTGGCATTTGTTATGCCATGCATGGACACTGCGCAGCCCAGTGTGGGGGCGCACCTAAACACTTCGTCCCTATCAGCCTCAACGCCTGGAACTCCCTGATCATGGCTTTTCAGCCAGCGGGTCATAGGGGCTTTCACTCGCAAAGACAGGCGTTCCCTGGCACGCACAAACTCTCTCTCTCATCACCCCACCAATTGACCATACAGATATTAACCAGGTCTCACGTCCTACTCAGCCCTTTGTGCCTTTACCACAGGTCCTGAGCTGCCCGCGCCTCAACGACCTAAACCGTCATCAGGTCTCTGTACAGAATAAACGGTTCCCATTGTGCGCTTAGGCATGTGGGTACCAGGTGAATGATCATATGGATAAGACGGTGTTGGCTGTGGTTGGTCAGCGCGTATGGCTGGCATCGGTCTACGGGGGACCTGAGAAACCGTGATGGGACTGTGTTCATGTTAACGCAGTTGAGGGCAGGAGTTAATGGAGTCATTGCGGGAAGCACTGAGTATACTTACATTTCCAGCATATGTTAGTCTTATCACTTCAACGGTGGGCCGAAACAGACGCTCAAACGGGTGGATAGTAAGAAATCCATGGATATGGGTTGATGAGACCGCAGTGGGTATGCGACAGGCAAAATTCACCGGGAACATAATCTTAATACCAACTCCCCTGACCGTAACCCCAGTAGCCGCCAACGTACATGAAAGGAGAAGGGATTCTAAAGTAATAAAAATAAAGTTCTACATACTCAATCGTTATCAGATCATCAGATGTTCTTTGCCCAAAAACATTTTAAAACTGACCTTAAACTGCCTAGTTTCTGTAGCTTTCTTTGATTTTGCATTTTTTCGCATTGTCTGACTACACTTATCTCTCTAATGTAATCAACAATATCCGGTTCGTTTGCACGCACGTATTCCGTGAGTTTAGAGACCGTTGTCCATATGGACGCGATTGCGCCTCGCATAGGTGGCCCAAAATTAATATTTCACTGGACGCTGACCACCTTTTGGATTCTACTGCATTTTACCCTCGAAGTTCTCATAAACGGATGGCAATTATGCACTTAGGCAAAAGGAGCTTATCGACAATGAGGATAGGGGCTGGCATGGTCCTTTCTGATTCATTTGCCGTTGCCAATAAGCCACGCCCTTCCCAAAACGGGGTTGGGGGACACCTGAAGTTCGTAATCGGGAATATTATCTTTGATGGAAGTGCGTTTACAGAATCAATGATGACAAAAGAACGCGAAATCGAGGCTCAGGTCTCCTCAAACATGAGATTGGGTGTGGCCACTTGATGACGACTAATAACCCAAAAACGACCACCCAATCTTAACCTTTCTTTTTCGGTAATCTCCATCTACCAAAAACTGCAAGTCGTTGTGTGGCCGCCTGTGCGACTTTGGATCGAGCCTCGAAGTATAGCTTAACGTGCATGTTCCCTAAACAGACCGGTAAACACACCCTTCAAGCACTTAATCTCTACGCTTCATTAACCCATGACGAAGGACGACAGTAAATCCATTCTTCAGTATAAAACGCACCAGCGTTTGCCTTTTCTTCTGGACTCCGAACTCAACACCCGGTGTTTTTGTCGGCATACGTCAGACGTCAGGATAGGATGCAGCTTTGGTCACAGCCCCAGCAATGTTAACCTCGTTTGCTTGGCTACTGATTTTGTTTGAGTAGTTGACATATTGTCAACTACCGGGACACAGAGGCTCAATGCCGATTGAGTGAAGTCAGAATTAGGTCTAATATGAGCTAGGAATTATTTTGGGTAAGGGCCAGATTTCATATTTAGCTTTGAACTAGGTCTACGCTTATGGTTTACTCAAAATTTTACTGCTGGGCTAAGCATGCCGTCCGTGTTCATAGATAGTTGTTATATCATTTTATCACAGCAGGATGGTTAAATAAAGTGCATGTATTTTATGCATTGGCATTACAATTGACATATCACGCTCCACTTCATGTCGGCGTGAAACATATTCACACGATTACTGCCCGTGAAATGACCAAACAGCACATCCGCTAAAAATGAGGCACCTATTCTCATGTAAAACGAAACAGATTTGAAGCATGTTTTCAGCCTGATTTCCGATATTGGCTCGGTGACTACCAGATGAATCAATATGAAAAGAGAAAGACAAGAACTGGACTCATAAAAGTACAGCTTTCATTTTAAATACAAAAGAGCATGAGTGGGAAGCAATCGAAAAATAGTTTTTAGGACGATGTGAAAGAATTGAGAAAGTTGATTGCAAAAGTTGTAATCAAATCTTTGCTTCATTCTACGCACCTCTAAGTCTCTGAACAAGGTGAAGTGTAGATTCTTTTTGTATGTTGTAATCCATCAATGTGTGTTTGTCTTCCAAGTGCTTGCCCGCAAATATGAGACGCTGATCGTCCTGTGGGATGCCACTTATTGAGTCCAGACGACTCTTCAAATTACATATCGTTTCGGACGGACGGACTTTGAGCGTAAACCTTTTTCCCGTTAAGTCCAAGATATATATGTCGAAAGCATTCGGGCTGTGTTCGGGATCCGTTGACACATATCGCATAACAGTGAGAACGGATTCTTCCTTCAGTCCACACGATGCCAAAGTTTGACTTCCTCTCAACAATGCGCCATCTAAAACCAACTCATAACTTTGCGTCGCCAATCCACAGAGTCGCCCCAGCTGTTCTTTCAGGCCCTTCACGGTGTCCTTTTCGTTGGCCCAAAGCCTTACCACGCGTCCAGGCGGAATAGTTACGCTCAGGTTAATTTCCTTTGAAAAGTCCAAAGGAAGGCCGAGGAATATAATAGAACCATCCTCTATGCCATAGTCTTTCAGCTTGTGCGGATCCTCAAGAATTAGCCCATCAAATGTCAGGGTTTGTTTCTCCACGGGGATTCGTTTTTCGTCCTGAATCTTCCGCTTAACGACCGAGACTGATTCCGAATCCGGCACATCCAGTCTGAAGTCGCCAACGCGCTTACATCGGATGTTCAGCGTCCAGGACATTTTTCCTGCGAATGAACTGTGTGGAGTCGTTGCCGACGACGCTCAATGAAAACGACCAATTGGAGCACGGGTCTGTCCTTACCTCGCGCAGAACGATGACTCTGCCGATTTTTTTCAGTGAACATGTGAGCTTCAACTGAATGTTTTCATTGGTGCGTGGCAGAGCTTTGATGTCTGCTCACAGCACCGTTTCGCCTGCGTGAACTCTATACCTAAAACGTATGCTGTTAGTCGAGAGTAAGAGGCCCGGGCTGAGATTAAATATGAATATTTGTGCCAAAGTCCATCAGTCACAGCGAAATAATCGTGTAATATTCATAAATTGCCAACTGGCAGCCATTAGTTTATGCAAATGTTGCGCGATGCACCATCTTTGGGAGAGCAGGCACCAGCTAATAGGGGTTTCGGCGATATTCTGACATTGGAAAGCACAGCTGCGAAAGGGTTCGACTCGTCAGGGTGTACCGCAGCGTTCCTAAACTGCCAACATCCAGTTTAGGACAATCACAACGATATTTCACTGTTCTAATGGACTTTTTGCCCAAATTCTAATATCGAATTTTAGTCTGTGCATAAAAGTCCCCAATGGCCTAACTTTATCCAAGTTAGCGACTAAATTCTGAGGAAATTATAAATCTTCATTATTGATTTTTACACGAAGGCCACTGAGATTGCAATTAACCAGGTCCGAGGAAAGCAATTACAGTATGTGGGCTAACTCATAAAAGGCCAACCGAAATGCGTTTTCTTTTCGAAAGGATATTTTATGTAGGATCTTAAAACTAGTTATCATGCAGCATAATTTTATAATAAGTCAGTCGCCGCAGATACCTGCTTTCGGTCGAACTTCTTTCCTGCAGCAGGCATAAACCACACTCTGTCAAAAAATCACAAATTAAGTGACATGCATTTTTCTCACTGATTTTCAATGCCCTTAAAATTTTAATTATAGTTCACGGAAAATATGCAAAAAATATGCACTCTTTTGATCATTCGATAGAAAATTACGTCTTCTTCCGATGCTATACTCGAAGGAGTGGTATAATTCGGTTTATAAAAACGTCATATTTGTAAATGGAGAGACGTGACGATATATGAACGGCCAATTCACGGTATTTAAAAGTCCCACGATTAGAAAATTTTTAAAACCGAATTATGTTCCTCCGAATATAAAATTGGAATTAGATGTGAGTTGGTACCGAATGAGTAAAAGAATGAATACTTCTGTGCATGATTCCATGAAATATAATTGGGCGCTTACGGCAATCGAAAATCAGCGAGAAAATCTCATGCAAAATAAGTAGTCATTAGTTGCAGAGTGTAGTTTTTGCATGCAGAGAGAAGGAAGGTCATTCCACAGCCGGCATCCTGAGGTAACTGAAATAGTATAGAATTATGTCTCAGGCCGACTAGGTTTAGAACGATACTTAATTAATCGTTTCGAAACAAAAACGCATATCGAAATTTCGGTTGACATTTCATGAGTTAGCTCACCTACTGTAAAAAAATATATCTCTGACATATGCTGTTCAATAAGTCTGGCGAGTTCCGGAAAACTTGTACTACGTGCCTACGGTTTAATCGTTATTTTTGCTTCGTGGCACAGGGGTTAGCCCAAAATGCCTAAAAAGTGATTGCGGGAAAAGACGGATAACGTCAGTCAAAGACCCTCTAAATATGCAACAACAGATTTTTATTATCACTATAACACGGCCAAAGGGATATAATTTAGGCAGGTACATCAAATAGGGGTTACAACTGCGGTGCTAGGCCAGGTCTGTTTTATTCGGTTCAGTCTCTACTTTTCTTCCCGGTAATTTCTACACCTGAAAGGAACACAGGCTTAGCCTGAGGGGTAAAAGGATGCGGTGCACTGTTTGCCAGATGATGAAGATGGCCCGAGCGGGTGCATGACTAGTTTGCATCATGCCACACCTCGGATCACCTTCGATTAATTGAGAGATGTAGGAAGTTAGTAGCAAAGGTTAGAAGGGGGTTGCTGCAAAGTGACATCAAGGCTCTACAGCCCACCGGATAATGATCAAATGTTCACGGAGAAGTTAGCATGGTCAGCGTTCTGCGAGAGATGAAGACGGACCCGCGCTGCGATTTGTCGTTTGCATCTAAGTGTGGGATTCAGGACGATAAGGGAACCCCAGTGGATAAACAAACCACGTCATGTCCGCCTGAAACATATTCACACGATGACTGCCCGTGAAATGACCAAACAGTACATCCGCTAAAAATGAAGCATCCATTCTCATATAAAACGAAACAGATTTGAAGCAAGTTTTTAATCCAATTTCCTATATTTGCCCGGTAACTACCGGATGAATCAATATGAAAAGAGAAAGGCAATAATTGGACTCATAAAAGCACAGATTTCATTTTAAAGACTAAAGAGCATGAGTGGGAAGTAATCGAAAAATATTTTTTAGGATGATGCGAAAGAATAGAGAAATTTGATTGCAAATGTTTTAATCAAATCTTTGCCTCATTCTACCTGCCTCTAAGTCTCAGAATAAGGTGAAGTGTAGATTCTTTTTGTATGTTGTAATCCATCAATGAGCGGTCATCTTCTAACTGCGGCAAATATTGAGCCGATATTAAGTAGAATCCGCGGAGAGCATTCATATGTCAATCTTTTGTTTTATTACTTTACTGGGGGTGCAGAAACAGACCGCGCGATTTGAATGATGTGAATTTGAAATGCGTATACGTGCAGATAAAGGAAAATCTGCCGTTATGGGTTAGAGGCGCTTGGATTTGATAGTACAGTATGCGGCGGACAAGTCTAACAGTAAAACCTTAACTTAAACACAATCCTAAATCTACCTCTATAACTAACACTGGCATTCGCCAAAGCCGTATTCCTAACATCAGCCGTCGTCGTAAGTGAACAAAGTAGACACACTGTAGTACTAAAGACGAGGGGCTGTATAGTTTATCCTTATCAAGCCATCAGCGTGTAAAAATATGTCCTTTTGGGCTGGTGTTTTAGTGGTGCCAAATTGACGACGCAGTAGCCGTTACATTGTCCCAGGCTGCCGTACCTGATGGACTTCTGCCCAAATATTCATATCAACTTTTAGTCTGTGCATGTAGGTCTCCAATGGCCTGACTTTATCCAAGTTTGCGATTAAATTCTGAGGAAATTATAAATCTTCATTATTAGTTTTTACAGGAAGGCCATTAAAAATTGCAATTCACGGGTCTGAGGAAAGCAATTACTGTATGTGGGCTAACTCGTGAAATGTCAATCGAAGTGCGTTTTCTTTTCGAAAAGATATTTTAAGTAGGGTTGTTAAGCTAGTCATCATGCAGTTTAATTTTATAATATCTCAGTCATTGCAGGATGCTGTCTTTCAAAAGAATTTCCAGTTGGCTGCACGCAGACAGTACACTCCGTAAAAATGACTGCTTAATTAGCATGTACTTTTCTCACTGATTTTCGATACCCTTAAACATTCCGTTATATTTTACGGAAAACATGCATATAAACATTCATTCTTTCGTTCATTCGTTAGACTATTATGTCTTCCTCCTATTGTTTTTCAGAAGAAAGGGTATAATTCTGTTTTCAAAACTTTTCCTATTCCCGAATAATTTTGAACACGCTCTACCGTTTCACTTGGATTCTGGGTTTCCAATTTATAAGCCGTATATTTTCCGCGTACGGGAATCCACACATTTCTTTACGGTAATAAAAGTGGGACACATAATTTAAAGGTGGATGAGATCCATATTGTTGTCTTTACAAGCCACATTGGTAAATGCTGAGACATGTCGATTTATGAACGGCCGTTTCGCGATATTGAGAAGTCCCACATCTAGAAACTTTATCAAAACCAAATTATGTCCCTCTTTCAAAAATAAAATTGGAAAAGACATAATATTCTACCGAATGAGTAAAGAATGAATATTTCAAATCATTTTTTCCATGAAATATAATTGGAATTTAGAGGGGCATCGAAATTTAACAAGTTACGTTCAGGCTACATAAGTAGTCATATTTTACAGAGTGTACTTTTTGCATGCAGACAGAAGGAAGTTCATTGCAAAGCCGGCATCCTGAGGTAACTGAGATATTATAGAATATTTGTTAAGGTCTTAACGGGAAATACAATTACGCTGAGCGTCTAACCGACAGAGACCATATATGCGGTGAAGCGTCTTGTGGAATCAAAGGAGGGCGTTCCAGCTAACGATCAGCGTTTCATATTTGTGGGCAGGCCGCTAGAAGACGGACGCACATTGGTGGACTACAATATACAAAAAGATTCGACGATTCACGGGGTTCAAATGCTTAGAGGTGGGTAGAATGAAGGAAAGACTTGACTAAAACATATTCGATCGAGTTGCTGTACTCTTCTGCACCACTTATGAAAATGGCACGTGATTGTTTTTAACCCCTATACTCGAGTCCACAAAATAAATTCATTGCTCTCAGGAGTCCCGAAATTATATTGTCACAGCCCCACCACTGAGGAGGGACCACGTAGGCTGATGGAAAATTCATTCCTCTCGACACCTCTCCTCTTCCTCCTCCTCCTCCTCCTCCTCCCATTCCTCACCCTCTTCTTCTCTCTTTTTATCGTTTAACTGTATTCCAATATATAGGGACATCTAAAGTGAATAGAAAGAATTCATATAACTTAAACAGTCATTTATTACAGGGTGTTCCATGGTAAAAATCCTTACGACCCCACGTTAGTAATATTTTCTGTTCAAATTTACATCTCAGAATTTCGATTAATATCTCATGAAATAAGACAGCTTCTATAGTGAAACATGCGTCTACTGTCGTCATTCGTCATAAGTCGAACAGACGTGAAGATTAAGTGCATAATAGTGCTGGAAGTGCGATTACTCATCGGGTTTCAGAACATGCTCGTACTTAATGCCTGTAAAAAGGATATATCAACTCGGAAGACATGCAACGCCCACCAGTAATCTTTTTATTAAATTTTGAACGAAGGCTTAACCCAAAACTAAACATATTCATATTGATCCAACTGTGAAACCTCGGCGTCTCGGTGGGACTCGAACCCATGTAGTTCAATTGATTAGACCGTTGGGTGTACTAAGCCTTCCCATTACTGCGTGGGTTTGAATTCCACAAAGGCGTTGAGTTTTTCTACGGTTGGGTCAATCTCTTTTATTCAAAATATTCCAAAACATCTATGAATGATCTCCTTTATTCATTACGGATTTTTCCTATAGATTTTCGATGTCAGCTCGAATTGATATACATCTAATTTTTAAAAGATGCAAAGAAAACTGTTTCGTGCTAGGCAGGTAACATATCATGTCTACTTAAAAGTGCATACTTTGAAAACAAATTTCTTTGAGACCGTCTTTTGGCAGTTAATACACGCTGCGAAACATACCGATGAGCCCACGACCCATGCTGCTTGAAACATCAAAGTAGTATATTAAACATGTGCAGAAATGCTGCACTATATCTTCCTTTCGAACACTCTGTCAATTCCGCTCTCACATGAAATACTAATGAAGCTATTTTTAAAACATTGTCTGCAGGAATTTATTTGAAAAAGGACAAAAACGAAGAAAGATTCCACAAATAAGTATGGCAATCAATTGTGAGGGGGGGGGGATCACCGATAGTGTTACGTAACTCACTCGTCCCGTCTTGCCTTTCGGCTCGCTTTCTCTCTCTCTCTCTCTCTCGAGTCTGGCCAGCAGCCGCACAGTTTCGCATGATAAAGGCAGAACAGCATTACCGAGAAAGTCATGGGAGATTGGAATGGCCGTTTCTGGCTCATTGGTCGTTGCCAGCCAGTCATACCCAACTCCGAAGCGGGGAACACCTGGGGCTCGACCCCGCGACCTGTTGGTTAGAAGTCCAACGCCTTTAACCGCTGAGCCACGGAAAACGAGCCCGTATTTATAAGCGCCAGATCGGCGTAAAAATGGAAGTTATTTAAGGGAAGACGGAAAACATGTCAACCGGACGTAATAGACGCGGACGCGAAATGGGATAGCAGAGGTGGCCAAACATTTAGATTTTAGCTGATGCCGGGACGCGCAGAAAAAGCATGAAGAGGATTGCGTTGAGAGAAGACCAGTGGCAGTTAAGGTCTATATTCCGTAATCAGGGAGTGTGTGAATCCAAAACCTCACGACTATAAGATTCCGCGTATAATTAGATTTAAGTAGACATGTCATATAGCGGTTACGGCAGCAACGCCAAACATGACCTGATGTATTCGGTGCAAGTTTCATTTTCGTTTGCAGTATTTTTTTGCAGCTGGAAGGGCACAAGGATGGTGTGGCGGGTGAAAGTGTGGGGTGTGCTGTTTTCCAGTAAAACTCGAAGCAGATGACGCGAGTGAGAGCGAAATGACTGCCCTCTGCCAATCAACACCTCGAATCACCTTCGATCTATGAAGGGACGTAGGCAGTCAGTAGCAGAGACTTAAAATTGTGGATCACCCAACGACACACATTTGAAGTCTAGTGCTCACTCAGGCGAGACGGTGCTGCGAAGATGCATCATGGCTGTGCACCTCAACGAAGAGATCAATAAGAAAAAGATCAAATATTCACTGAGGGATTAGCAGGGGTACAGTCCTGTGAGAGATACGGACAGGTTTGTGTTCCGACTAATCTTTTTAGTCAAGTACCGCAATAACGGATAGCGCACTTTTTATTTCCTCGGAAAATGTCCTCCAATTCTGGTCTAGATTAAGTTGTGGATATGTGGGCATCTAGGCCTGTTTCATGAATGACTGGTGACGGTGATGTTCATTCGTGGTCGCCAATCAACAGTCGTGTCATGACTCTGTTCACTGAACTGACCTGAATTGGGTAACGTGTGCTTGCGTTTCACACCGTACTACTGCATCGAATTAGAACTTTTGCAGGGTAGGCACATCCACGATTGATCGACAAAACCTGTCCCGATCAGAACTTTTTCAGTCAGTACATAAACATATTGAAAAAATTCGAAGAAGAATGAGTCCTTTGGGA
>CACRXP010000213.1:772383-784333 GCA_902702965.1 Spirometra erinaceieuropaei
CAGAACGCTGACCATGCTAACTTCTCCGTGAACATTTGATCATTATCCGGTGGGCTGTAGAGCCTTGATGTCACTTTGCAGCAACTTCTCGCACGAGTGGACACCAAACTTCCGTTAGGTGAACCCCCTTCTAACCTTTGCTTCTAACTTCCTACACCTCTCAATTAATCGAAGGTGATCCGAGGTGTGGCATGATGCAAACTAGTCATGCACCCGCTCGGGCCATCTTCATCATCTGGCAAACAGTGCACCGCATCCTTTTACCCCTCAGGTTAAGCCTGTGTTCCTTTCAGGTGTATAAATTAACGGAAAGAAAAGTAGAGACTGAACCGAATAAAACAGACCTGGCGTAGCACCGCAGTTGTAACCCCTATTTGATGTACCTGCCTAAATTATATCCCTTTGGCCGTGTTATAGTGATAATAAAAATCTGTTGTTGCATATTTAGAGGGTCTTTGACTGACGTTATCCGTCTTTTCCCGCAATCACTTTTTAGGCATTTTGGGCTAACCCCTGTGCCACGAAGCAAAAATAACGATTAAACCGTAGGCACGTAGTACAAGTTTTCCGGAACTCACCAGACTAGTTGAACAGCATATGTCAGAGGTACATTTTTTACAGTAGGTGAGCTAACTCATGAAATGTCAACCGAAATTCCGATATGCGTTTTTGTTTCGTTGTAAACTAATCGGCCTGAGACATAATTCTATACTATTTCAGTTACCTGATGATGCCGGCAGTGGAATGACCTTCCTTCTCTCTGCATGCAAAAACTACACTCTGCAAATCATGACTACTTATTTTGCATGAGATTTTCTCGTTGATTTTCGATGGCCGTAAACGTCCAATTATATTTCATGGAAAACATGCACAGAAGTATTCATTCTTTTACTCATTCGGTACCAAATCACATCTAATTCCAATTTTATACTCGGGGGTACATAATTCGGTTTTAAAAATTTTCTAATTGTGGGACTTTTAAGTACCGTGAATTGGCCGTTCATATATCGTCACGTCTCTCCATTTACCAATATGACTTGTAAAGTTTACAATATGGATCAAATCCACTGCTAAATATTATGCAACCTATATGGTCCCACTTTATTACCGTAGAGAAATTTGTCGTTGTCCGTACGCGGAAAATATACGGCTTGTAGTTTGGAAACCATGACCCCAAGTGTAAAGGTATGGCCGGTTCAAAATTACTCGGGAATTGGAAACGTTTTTATAAACCGAATTATACCACTCCTTCGAGTATAGCATCGGAAGAAGACGTAATTTTCTATCGAATGAGCAAAAGAGTGCATATTTTTTGCATATTTTCCGTGAACTATAATTAAAATTTGGTAAGAGGATACAAGGTAGCCCTCGCAGTACGGTAAACTGCCAGCTGCCTGTCTTACGGGACCGGTGGTAATAGGGGCTATACGGGTGGGGCCTGTGAGTGGAGGCAAAAATGAGGCAAGCAGTACACATCTAAAAATGAAACCTCAAGGGTAGTGGAAGCCTGATGTAAATAAGATGAAAAATGCAGGGAAGGTTTGTAAATGGGCACGGATAAATAAAACGGTATGCGGAATAAATGCAGCCTTGCCCCGGATAGGAAAGAATGCCAAGGGAAAGTTTCCAACCAATAGGAATAAGGAAGTGTGTACTAAGGCCAGTCCGCGAATGTGCGATATTACGATAACCATCGAAATGGACGCAGGAGCACATGTTTCAAGTTGCGACCCACACGACGGAACAACGCAAGTGGAGTGAGTATTTAATGTGAAAAAATATCTTTGGTTGGATGAGCAACGTTGAAAGTAATAGTTTAGTGCCACTGTGGTAACATATGGGGAATAAAACTGTGGCAGTAGTTGTGCTCTGTACGTGAACGGTATGGAATTAAATGTAGACAGGAAATAGCACTTTTTGTGAACAAAAATTCCGCTTTGGTCTGTCTTGCAGAGCCCAGTCTGGTAGAAGGCGACGAAAAGCACGACCACAAGTGAATATGCCGACGGATTATGGACGGATTCTTGAAATAATCCAGTCGCCCTACCTAGTGCAATATCTGCAACGGAAAGGGCTCCTGACCCGTAGGGTCTTATGTAGGTGCCGGAAGGCCATGCCGTTACAAGTATTGCGACAACACACGGATGGTTATGCCTTTAGGTAAGGTCTGTTTACTGTGGTATACAGACCGTAGATGCGCCCGATGTGGAGATAAGAGAGCCCTGAGAGTGGGCTCAGTGTTTGACGGGAGGCACCTGACACTGCCTAAAGCGATGAAAACGTGCCTTTCTTTCATTGAAGGCATTGGGGTGACTAGATGTGCAGCCATAGTAGGAATAACTAAGAAGACCGCAGTTGACTGGTACGGTATATGGCGAGACGTATGCACAAAGGCCCTCCTACAAGAAGTAGGTCAACTCGGTGGGCCCGACATCGAAGTCCAAGTCGACGAAACGATGATTTCGCGACGCAAATACAATGTGGGGCGACTGAAGAAGCAGAATTGGATTATGGGTAAGTGAACAGAGTACTGTCACATCATTTTAGGCATGTATGATTCGGCCAAAAAGAAAGCCCTGTTCGAGCAAGTAAATGATAGAAGCTGGCCGTCCCTAAGGGCTGTGATAAGAAAGTGGATTGCGCCAGGCAGCGTGATAGTCACTGATGAATGGAAAGGATATGCACGTGTGGCGGATGAAGGATATCGACATTTAACGGTCAATCATTCAGTTAATTTTGTCGACCCAGTCACTCGAAGGAACACGAACGCTATCGAAGCCTACTGGAGTAGGCTGAAGAAAAAATTACGTGAACACGGTCCCATCCGGGGAAGGAACATCTGGGCTCATGTAGACGAAGCCCAGTACCGCCTGTGGTATGGCCTCAAGGCAGGCAATTTGCCCCAAGCATGGGAATTATTCTTAAAGCATATAGCGGACGCTTACCCGGTTGCTGACCGTACTTGTTCAGCGGAAGACGAAGCGCAGCTGACACAAAGGTAAGCGTCGGTCATTGATGACATAAACCATTATATTAGCTAAATGCAGGCGCACGAAGTGTCACCCCAACACAAAGCCTAAACGATGGGCAACCCAGACCGAAGCACGCAATCAAGAGAACCCAACGGAAGCTAAATGTATGCATGCAATTTGAGCTATAATGGGAAGCGCCATAAATCGTAATCCATCTAGAATAAGCCCCTCGACTTTTACTAAAGATTTCCGTGTGGGGGGGGGGGTGCAATACAATGAATCTATATAGACATTCTTGCAGCACCACGTTCTCGGGGCGGTTGAAGTTACGAAGGAAGTCAACCATGGCAGGGCCTCTGGGCGTTCACCAGAAGAAAGTCATCCAGACAAGTCGGTCTGCGCGTTCACTGTACCACATAATGAGGACGTAAGCACGGCTAGGCATGCAATTTGAGCTATAATGGGAAGAGCCATAAATCGTAATCCGTCTAGAATAAGCCCCTCGACTTTTACTAAAGATTTCCGTGTGGGGGGTGCAATACAATGAATCTAAATCACGGCTACTGAAATCAAGCCAGTAGGTACAATTGTAGAAACCGGACGCAAGGCTACCAACTACCCTCCTACCTAAAATTTTAAGGGCATTGTAAATCAGTGAGAAAAACGCAAGTCACTTAATTTGTGATTTTTTAACAGTGTGTGGTTTATGCCTGCTGCAGGAAAGAATTTCGACCGAAAGCAGCCATCTGCGGTGACTGACTTATTATAAAATTATGCTGCATGATGAATAGTTTTACGACCCTACCTAAAATATCCTTTCGAAAAGAAAACGCATTTCGGTTGGCCTTTTATGATTTAGCCCACATACTGTAATTGCTTTCCTCGGACCTGGTTAATTGCAATCTCAGTGGCCTTCGTGTAAAAACCAATAATGAAGGTTTATAATTTCCTCTGAATTTAGTCGCTAACTTGGATAAAGTTAGGCGATTGGGGACTTATATGCTCAAACTAAAATTTGATATGAATGTTTGGGCAAAAGTCCATTAGAACAGTGAAATATTGTTGTGATTGTCCTAAACTGGATGTTGGCAGTTTAGGAACGCTGCGGTACACCCTGACGAGCCGGACCCTTTCGCAGCTGTGCTATCCAATGTCAGAATGTCGCCGAAACCCCTATTAGCTGGTGCCTGTTCTCCCAAGGATGGTGCATCGCGCAACATGTGCATAAACTAATGGCTGCCAGTTGGCAACTTATGAATATTACACGATTACATCGCTGTGGCTGATGGATTTCGGCCCAAATATTCATATTAAATCTCAACCCGAGCCTCTTACTCTCGACTAACAGCTAAGATATGAGTTAATTTAGATGGCGCATTGTTGAGAGGAAGTTAAACTTTGGCATCGTGTGGACTGAAGGATGAATCCGTTCTCATTATTATGCGTTATGTGTCAACGGATCCCGAACACAGCCCGAATGCTTTCGACATATATATCTTGGACTTAACAGGAAAAAGGTTTACGCTCAAAGTCCGTCCGTCCAAAACGATAGATAATTTGAAGAGTCGTCTGCACTCAATTAATTGCATCCCACAGTACGATCAGCGTCTCGTATTTGCGGGCAAGCAGTTAGAAGACGGACGCACATTGATGGAGTACAACATACAAAAGGAATCTAAACTTCACCTTATTCTGAGACTTAGAGGTGCGTAGAATGAAGCAAAGATTTGATTACAACTTTTGCTTGAAGGAATATTTCCCCGGAATCAATTAGAAGCAATCAAATTTCTCTATTCTTTCGCATCATCCTAAAAACTATTTTTCGATTGCTTCCCACTCATGCTCTTTACTATTTAAAATGAAAGCTGTACTTTTATGAGTCCAGTTCTTGTCTTTCTCTTTTCATATTTATTCATCTGGTAGTCACCAAGCCAATATCGGAAATTAGGCTGAAAACATGCTTTAAATCTGTTTCGTTTTATATGAGAATAGATGCCTCATTTTAGCGGATGTACTGTTTGCTCATTTCACGGGCAGTAATCGTGTGAATATGTTTCAGGCCGACGTGAAGTGGAGGGTGATATTTCAATTGTAATGCCAATGCATAAAATACATTTACTTTATTTAATCATCCTCCTGTGATAAAATGATATAAAAACTATCTAGGAACACGGACGACATGCTTAGCCCAGCTTTAAACGTTTGAGTAAACCATAAGCGTAGACTTAATTCAAATCTAAATATGAAATCCGGCCCTTACCCAAAATAATCCCTAGCTCGTATAAGACCTAATTCCGACTTCACTCAATCGGCATTGAGCCTCTGTGTCCCGTTAGTTGACAATATATCAACTACTCAAACAAAATCAGTAGCCAAGCAAACGATGTAAACATAGCTGCGGCTGTGACTAAAGCTGCATCTGACGTCTGTCGTATGCCGCCAAAAACGTCGGGTGTTACGTTCGGAGTCCAGAAGAAAAAGCAAACACTGGCGCGTTTTATACTGAGGAATGGATTTTCTGCCGTCGTTCGTCATGGGTTAATGAAGCGTGGAGATTAAGTGCTTGAAGGGTGTGTTTACCGGTATGTTTATGGAACATACACGTTAAGCTATGTTTAGAGGCTCGATCCAAAGTCGCACAGGCAGCCACACAACGACTTGCAGTTTTTGGTAGATGGAGATTACCGATAAAGACAGGCTCAGATTGGGTGGTTTTTTTTAGGTTATTAGTCGTTATTAAGTAGCCATATCCAATCTCATGTTAGAGGACACCTGAGCCTCGATTTCGCGTTCTTTGATAATCTTTGCTTCTGTAGTGCAGCTCGTGAACGCACTTCCATCAAGGATAATATTGCCGATTACGACCGAGAATCCGAGGTCCTGGTTCGAACTTCAGGTGCCCCCCAACCCCGTGTTGGGGAGGGCGTGGCTAACTGGCAACGGCAAATGAACCCGAAATGGCCATCCCAGCCCCTATCCTCATTGTCGATAAGCTCCTTTTTGCGTAAGTGCAGTAGAATCCAAAAAAGTTGTTAGCGTCCAATGAAATATTAATTTTCGGCCACCTGTGCCGGGCGCGATCGCGTCCATATGGACAACGGTTTCTAAACTCATGGCATACGTACGTGCAAACGAACCAGATATTGTTGATTACAAGCGAGAGATTCGAGTAGTCAGACAATGCGAAAAAATGCAAAATCAAAGAAAGCTACAGAAACTAGGCAGTTTAAGGTCAGTTTAAAAATGTTTTTGGACAAAGAGCATCCGATGGTCTGATAACGATTGCGTATGTAGAACTTTATTTTTATTACTTTAGAATCCCTTCTCCTTTCATGTACGTTGGCGGCTACTGGGGTTACGGTCAGGTGAGTTGGTATTAAGATTAATGTTCCCGGTGAATTTTGCCTGTCGCATACCTACTGCGGTCTCATTAACCCATATCCATGGATTTCTTACTATCCACCCGTTTGCCCGTCTGTTTCAGCACACCGTTGAAGTAATAAAACAAACATATACTGGAAATGTGAGTACACTCAATGCCACCGGCAATGACTCCATTAATTTCCGCCCTCATCTGCGTTAACATGAACACAGCCCCATCACGGTTCCTCAGGTCCCCCGTAGACCGATGCCAGCCATACGCGCTGACCAACCACAGCCAACACCGTCTTATCCATATGATCATTCACCTGCCACCCACATGCCTAAGCGCACAATGGGAACCGTTTATTCTGTGCAGAGACCTGATGGCGGTTTAGGTCGTTGAGGCGCGGACAGCTCAGGACCTGTGGTAAAGGCAGAAAGGGCTGAGTAGGACGTGAGACCTGGTTAATATCTGTATAGTCATTTGGTGGGGTGATGAGAGAGAGTTTGTGCATGCCAGGGAACGCCTGTCTTTGCGAGTGAAAGCTCATGTGGCCAGTTGGCAGAAAAGTCGTGATCAGTTAGTTCCAGGCTGATAGCTACTGATAGGGACGAAATGTTTAGGTGCGCCTACACTGGGCTGCGCAATTTCCATGCATCGCATGACAGATGCCACGTATTTGGGGCTCTCTGGCGCGTCTAGGCGCAGGTTCGCGCCGGTAAATTTCGCACAGTGGCAGCATCAACTGGTTGACCGAACGACGAAGCGTTTTATGAGAGCTGGAAGAGAGAGTGTGGTCGCTCCTGGGGACTTAGGCGCATATCCTCACGATGAAAACTGTGATGCACATGGATTGTATCGCAAAGTGCTTAATGTCATGTCAACTGACGGAATTACTAGGCCACCCCCACTCAATGTCCGCGTATCCCATAACAAGCTTTAAACATGGCGAACATTGTTTGAATCCATACCTTCACCTGCCGCATATGTGTTGGTTCTTACGCGAAAAATTCTCGGAATTCAGGCAATTGATCTCGTGTCCCTAAACGAAAAGTTGCCATAGAAGGGGCCACAGTAAGGAACTTGCTAATCACTCTGGCATAGGATAGTTATTTCTTTAGTTGGTAGACTTCCACGCCACGTCAATTCTGTCGTGAGGATATGTGCACTGGAGGCACAACTGACCGATCCTACTGAAATTCACCTCCTCCATCACGTGTTAGTGAGGAAACCGAGCCAAACCAACTGGAAACACAATTGAACGGAATGGCCGACTTGATGTGACGAAAAACCATACCCTATAAAAAACGCACATTACTGAAACTTTCAAGGAAGAGAGTATTGCACGAGTGCTCCAACGGAGTTAATATTAATCTTTTCAGTAGACTGAAGCAACGTTTTCCCGGAATAAATTTGAATAAGGCAAAGGCGACAAAGCATGCAGTATTTACTGACGTCATAAATTTCGAGACCTCTCATTCAGCTGCGTACGGTCATTGCATGGTTATATGACAAGGCAAACTGTTCAATCAACGATCGACTTAGAGAGGTGAAACGTGATAGGTAACCTGAAATACTGGTGCATATGTTATGGGGGGGGGGGGAAGAGAAGCCATCCAAGTATGAGAGTTAGGACTACAGTGAGAACTTGTCCGGCATGATTTAGAGTGCAACGCGCGGGTAACATTCGGTCATGCCGGGGAGGGGGAGGGGGGGTGTGGGCGAAATGAGAGGGCGTATATGGGAACAGGGTTTCGTCCATAATCGATCCTTACTATGGTAGTGCCAGGTTTATCACGTGGTTTCGTTTCGAAAAGATTAATAAAGTAGGTTTGTAAACTAATCGTCATGCAGCATAATTTTTTAATGAATCAGTTACCGCAGGATGCCGGCTTTCAAAAGAATTTCTATTTGGCTGACGCAGACACTACACTCTATAAAAAAATACGACATAAGTGGCATGCATTTTTCTCATCGATTTTTGATGTCCTTAATAATCCAGTTATATTTCATGGAAAACATGCATCAAAATATTCATTCTTTTTTTATTCGGTAGAAAATGACGTCTTCTTCCAATTTTGCATTTGATGGAAGTGTATAATTTTGTTTCCAAAAACCTTTCCATTTCCCGGATAATTCTAAAGCCGACCTGCCGTTACGCTTGTATTAGGTGTTTTCAAAATACAGGCCTCATATTTTCCGCGTATTGAAAACCGTAAATTTCTCTGCGGTATTAATAGGAGACCATATGGGGATCATAAAATGAAACAATGGGTTTGAGCCACATTTTCAACTTTACAAGCCACATTGGTAAATGCAGATACATGACGTTTTATGAGGGGCCATTTCACGGTATTAAAATATCTCACAATTAGAAACTTTTTGAAAATCGAATAACACCGCTCCTTCGAGTATAAAATCAAAGGAAGACGTAATTTTCTTCCGAATAATTAAAAGAATGAATATTTATATGCATGTTTTCCATGAAATATCATTGAATTTTCAGGGGCATCGAAAATCAATGATAAAAATGCATGCTAATTTAGCAGTCATTTTTTACAGAGTGTAGTTTTTACATGCAGCCGAAAGGGATTTCTTTCGCAAGCCGGCATCCTGCGGTAACTGAAATATTATGGAATTTTGTTGTAGGCTGAGTAGTTGTACAACCCCGCTTAATTAATCTTTTCGAAACGAAAACGCATTTCGAAATTTCGGTTGACATTTAATGAGTTAGCCAACCTACTGTATGACTGCCCTCCAGCTGGTTTGTTCGTCTAATGTCTTGAGTGCCTCCCAGCCAGCGGTCATTCAACTGCAGGCTTCCAATCATCCTCCTATCACCTCCCTATACGGACACTAACTTTTTCCTGCATGATTAACGCAAACGCAGCCAACCATCTACTGAATTTGTGCTGCTAGGCATTCCAAAACAGCTGGAAGTAAGTCTCGCTGAACTGACCGTCCCGCGGCTCTGACTGAAGGATCGGCCCGGGATCAACGCCTGCCTTCCTGATAGTAACAGGCGCAGAAAGGCTTTATTTCCTCTTTTCTGAACGATTTGTTTTGGATCTCGGCATCAGGCAGACAAAAAATACCTCAATCGGACAGGAATATCGTGAGTAACTAAAGAAAGCCTGAGACGTAAACGGTATATTGGTGAAATGGTAGAGATGGAGGGGGGGGGAACAGAAAATGTAAATGAGCGCACGTAATCCAAAACAAACGAAAAGTGTAATTTAATTTAACGGAAGAAAAGTTCTCTCTAGAAACACAAAATGGTACGTTTACGATCACACCTGTCATTTCTATTTAAATTTATAAGGCACCGACTGTCCTCATGGCAAGTCGCCTTATGAAAACTAAGTTTTTTATCATGTCTTAAAAGCCATATTAGCAGACCTGTGCTATTTGGTGCCCTAAGGTGCAGTAATAACGTAGACAGGGATTCCTTCGTTTAAATGGTCTGAAATTGTCTTGCCGTTTGCCATGTAAATGACACCATCGAATGCTCATTTCCAGTTTTAAACTTACGAAACACCACTTGTCGTGCAGTTTAACTTCTGTACATACCTAATTCCGAGATAGAACGAGCAAAACTTTAAAAGTTTAACTTAAATATCAGTATTAATATGGGCGCTCTGCCATACATAAAAATTGAAGAACGGAGTCTAAAAGCGAGCAAAACAGTGGAAATTGTCTCAATGTATAGAAGAAGGCGTGTTCTTACGTTAACGGTAGAAAAATATTAGTATTGTTTAGGAGCGTGAAAGAAACGGTCGAAAGTTTCAAATTTTTCTTGGCCTAACCGTGCGAAAATGCAAAATACACAGAGATCCGTCAAGGAAGCACAGTATTAAAGCACTTCCTAAAAAGGTACATATTAGGGAAGGTTTTGTTATTGATGGACGGCATATTCGTCGCTGACCTTCGTTGTGGACAGCCATTTTTCTTGAAAATGAAGTTTAATGTTTGAATGAATTTTCACAGGTGGCCCAAACGATCTTCGTCAAATGGAGCTCCCAAACGCTTGCCAATTCAGTAAATGCCTTCAAGAATAATCTTTTTTAAAGTTCTTAACAGAGAGATAATCCAGATTCTGTCTTTATGGACAATCGGATGAAAACACTGAAAATCATCAAGTATTTAACAATATTTCAAGGAGGATCTGAAACCCAACGTTATCCAAAACAAACGAAAAGTGCACATTAATTTAACGGAAAAAAATTTCTCTCTATAAACACAAAATGGTATGTTTACGATCATGCCTGTCAGTTCTATTTAAATTTATTAGGCACCGACCGACCTCATGGCATGTCACCTTATGAAAAGTTTTGTTTCTACGACGTCCCTATCGGTAAATCAAGCAAAATCCAATTTCTCTTGTTGAATCCCATTTCGTCTAACTCAAACGAGTCAAGGATAACACGAAACACTGGAAAACTGTTTTGGAATCTACACTTAGAATGTAGGCAGTTGACAAACCGTCATATATGAAATCACACTAATTATTAAATGATATTTAGATGTAAACTTCACTAAAACATTATTATTAGACGTTATTTTATTTCTACTTTGATATTTCTACTTTTGGTATGAAAATACATTCTATACATCTAAAAACGAAGTTTACTAAATTAGAGCCATTTTTGACGTTTTCGGGATATTGCGCTTTTCAAAATAAATCGACATTTCTAAACAATGCAACACTGCCTTTTATATTTCTTTTATATTTTCAATTCTTTTAAACTTTTACTTTAATAAAAAAATGGATTCATAAAATGGTGTCGGTTTGCGAGTGATTGGCAATCATTCGTAAATGTCGACACATTTCATGAGTTAGGTCACTAACTGTAAGTTCAGTGGGTCGGAAGGGGAGGGGAAAAACTCAGGAATTAAGATTGTGATTTTTGGGGCACAATATGCACTGGTTCCTGCTTCGTGTCCTGACACAGTTCGCCGTCATCGCCTGAAAACACCAAGGAAGGGAAAGAACGTAAAATTTGCGTCCCTACGCCTCCAGTCTCTTTTTTCCTGCTTGCCCCCTTATCTGTCCCTTTAAAACAAACCTGCCTTTCCGGGTCTGACAAATGTTCACTCGTGAATTTCTAAATTGTTGTCACTAACGCACCAACCCACCCTCCAACACTTTTCCCAACATCTGGCGCGCGAATTATATTGTTTCGGGGCATTCCGTCCTGTGGTGACTGGTGGATTCAACCGGATCCTACAAATTATCACATTCTTCAGAATACTGCCCTCCCCTACTGGTGCACTCTTTCTTCACGTACTAAGGAAAGTTAATATGGTGACAATTGGATCACATCCGCTATGTTGATGTGCTAAATCATGAAATGTTAACTGAAATTCTGAAATGCGTTTTCGACTCGAAAAAATTGCTTAGGGGGGGGATTGAAAGAGCAATCACCGTGCAGCCACATCGGGACGCCGGCTATTGAGCAAAATTCATTCCAGTCGCCTGAAGAAACTGCGCTTTGTAAAAATGACTACTTATTTAGTATGACATTTCCTCACTGATTTTCGATGCCCTCATAAATTCAAATATATTCCATAGAAAACCTGCATGAAATATTTATTCTTTCACTCATTTGATAGA
>CACRXP010000213.1:787345-818461 GCA_902702965.1 Spirometra erinaceieuropaei
ATATCTCCTGCCAAGCGACGTCAGGGTTGCACTTGATGGCATGTCCCTTATTACCTCTATTCCACAGGATCTGACGGTTGAGACAACCAAACTACTCCTAAAAAAATCAAGTGCCATGAAACGGAAAATCGCCTTGGACACGCGCAAATCTTCCAAATACTGGAGTTCTGACTTAGAGCGTATTTTACATTTGACGGAACAACCTACGAGCAGGTGAAAGGCACGCAAATGGGTTTGCCGATTCCGGAACTCATAGCCGAGGCGGTCGTAAAGCGGTTGGAATCGCTGGTTTTCCAACACCACAGACCGACATTTTGGGCTCGGCATGAGCGTCATTGAATGAGATCAGGTGCTGGCATTCAAAGAACGCCTCAACGCCGTCTTCCCGGACATTCAATTTACAATGGAGGGGGAAGAAAGCAACCACTAAAAGGCACTCCAACCCACGGAATGGCAAAGTGGCTGTTTAAGGTCTCAAGTTTTTGACCTCCGATTCTAACAACACTGTCAGGACATCAACACGATTCTTTAAAAAACTTAAAGGGGTAAGTCTCCTGTCAGGCGACGTTATGGTATCTTTTAATGTCACGTCCCCTTTTCTTTCTATCCCAAAGGACTTGTCAGTCGAGACCATCGAGGTACTCTTACGAGAGAAATAAGACGAAACTGAGAATCCCCTCGGACACGCCCAAATCATCCAACTCCTGAAGTTCTGTCTCAAGACGTACTTTAAGTTCGACGGAACAATCTACGCACAGGTGAAGGGCACACGACTAGGTTCGCCGATTTCGAGACTCTGAGTCGAGGCGGTCCTACAACCGTTAGAGCCGCTGGTTTTCCGACACCACAAACCGAAATTCTGGGCTTGGCATATGGATAACACCTTCGTCGTCATCGCACGGGATCAGTTGCTTACATTCAAAGAAAATCTCAACGCCGTCTTCCTGGACATTCAATTTACGATGGAGGTAGAGGCAAACAACCAGCTGGCCTTCCTGGATGTCCTCGTCTGCCGCAAAGAGGGTGGTGGCCTAAAAACCAAAGTGTTCAGGAAAGCGATAACCACGACGCAAATACTGAACTTCAACAGTAGCCACCCGATCAGTCATAAACGAAGTTGCGTAAGGGCGCTTTACCGGCTCATTGAGACGCATTGCAGTGAAATGGAAGAAAAAGTTGCTGAATTACAATATCTTCGACGGGTACTGAGAGCCAATGGCTACACACGCAACTTTGTCAACCAGTGCACACGAAAAAGACACCAGAGACCAAATTTTGGCGGGCTCTTCCGTACGTGAAGAACGTCTCGGAAGCCGTCAGTCGCCTTCTCACTCCACTTGGAGTTGGGGTTGAACACAGGCCGCACGCAACCATTAGGCGCCAACTCATGAGGCCGAAAGACCCACTGCCACGGCAGGAAACGTCTGGAATCGTTTACCGGATGTGGTACAGTTGCGAACAAAGCAACTACGTCGGAGAAACTGGGAGATTACTCCGTACGCGAATTGCCGAGCACGCAGCAGCAGTGAGGCGGGGAGACGCTAGCTCTCAGGTGGCGGCACATTCGACGGGACCCGGCCATATTTACAAATTCCAAGAGGCTGAAATCCTCGCAAGGGGTGACAACCGCGTGAGGCATGAGCTGTGATGAAGCAGAGAATCGCCTCGGACTCATGCATATCCTCCAACTCCCGAAGTTCTGTCGACAACGATGGGATGAGAGACACCATGTAACTCTCGGACGACTCTGGGTGGTGTCATATGGGGTTCCACCTTGGCATCCATTTGCAGGCAGTTGCAGACATTAAGCTGTCAACAGCGGCTACCTCCCATGATCTCAAACTATAATTTAAACTCGGTCATGTTTCTAAATTCTGATTTTGTTTGTTTTTTTTTAATACCGCGTTCCTTTCAGTCGCCATGTGGATGCATACGATAAGACTTTCGACAGAAATCCAAACAATTTCTGTGTTTTCCTGCATTTTGTCAGTCTAATCTGCCATTTCCTCTATTCCCTCATGACACGATCCACAGTCCACCGACATTTAACTGGGCTCCTTCACCATACCGCTGCTGTTCTGTCTCCAGACATGCTTCCCATTTGACGGAACAATGTACTAGCAGGTGAAGGGCACGCCAATGGGTTCACCGATTTCGGATCGCTGGTCTTCCGACATCAGTCACCTGGTTTCGGGATTGGATGCATTGGCTGGGGTGGTGTTCAGTCAACGTGCAGGCGCGCCACCGCCACCCCATATTCCGTTCGCACGCCTGAAAGGCGGTGCTGTGGCACACTCTTGTTCGACGCATCTACATCATGTTCCATTAAGAGGCGCAATTAGCAGCGACTGATGAAGGCTTCTGTTAGCTGTAGTAGTGTGGGTTCGGGTGGTTTTTATGTGACCGTTATATTCCTTGATAACCTCGTCTGTCGCGTTAGACACCACGGTTTCTTCGTCAGCACAATTAATGGAGGAAATCAAAGGGTTAAGTCTCCATCCAAATGAGCTCATGGTATCTTTTGATGTCACGTCCCCAGGATCTGACGGTTGAGACAATCGATCTGCTTCTAAAAAGCAAAAACGATGACACGGAGAATCGTCTTGGACACGCCCAAGTACTTCAGCTCCTGAAGTTCTGTCTCAGGACGCACTTCATGTTCGATGGGACAATTTACGCACAGGTGAAGGGCACACCAGTGGGTTCGACGATTTCGGGATTCATCGCCGAGGCGGTCCTGCAACGGTGCCAGTACTGAACTTCAACAGAAACCACCCAATCAGTCACAAACGCAATTGCGTAAGGACTCACTATCGGCGTGTCAAAACGCACTGTAGAGAACCGGAAGGCAAGATTGCCGAACTACAATACCTCGGACGGGTATTCAGAGCCAATGTCTATCCGCGCAACTTCGTCAACCGGTGTATGCGCAAACAAGACGAGCGAAAAAATCGCACCAACCCCAAATTCTGGCGAGCGATCCCGTACATCAAGAACGTCTCTGATGCCGTTAGTCGCCTTCTCGCACAACTTGGGGTTGGAGTTGCGCACAGACCGGAGGCCACCATAAGGCGTCAGGTGTTGAAACCAGAAGACCCACTGCCGTGGCTAGAAACATCTGGAGTTATTTACCGGATCTGATGCAGTTGCGGGCAAAGCAACTACGTCGGAGACACTGGCAAAATGCTCCGAACGCGAATTGTCGAACACGCGACAGCGGTACGGAGAAATGACACCAATTCTCAGGTCGCGGCCCATTCGACGAGACCCGGCCACGCATTCAAGTTCGATGAAGCCGAAATTCTCGCGAGAGGGGATAATCGCGAGCCGCGAGTTGTTTGAATCGTGGTTCATGGGACCTCAGTCTACCAACAAGTGAAACGATATCCCCACTCCATATTCCGTGCTGAGGCATAGGCTGGCCAAAGCAATCGACCACTTGGGGAGCGCGCAAGCCGATGAGCCAGATGACTGAGCAGTCATCACGCCAGCATCCAACACGGGTGATGACATTTCAGCAATTAACAACTTGCATGCCGGCCATCAAGCACGGCCAAATGTCGGCAAATGCAGCAATTAACTGTCACTTACTGAATGCAGGTTTCCTTAGCGAGCAGCAGAAGAGCTGCGCAGGGACGTAGGACTTTATGGACAGCAGGAATGTCTAGATGCCTGTTGATGGAGTCGGCATCCGAGTACCATGCCTCAAGTGTGAGACGTTCTGCCCTTGAGGCGTCCCGGCCTAAGACGGCTACTCCTTGAAAGTCAAAACTATGGCCACTTTCAGCGATGTGGATTGCAAGCTGTGAGTTTGGGTCTAGCCTCTGAGTTGCCAGTTTGTGCTCATGTGGGCGGGTCTGAAATTTCCGTCCGGTTTCTCCAACGTATTTGCTGTCACCACCGTTACAACGTATTTGATAGACAACTGCTGAGGTTTAAGTTGGTGGCAGTACGTCTTTGGGTTGCATAAAATGGCACAAAATGGCAACTCGGAGATTAGACCCAAACTCACAGCTTGCGATCCACATCGAAGAAACTGGCCATAGTTTTGACTTTCAAGGAGTAGCCGTCTTAGACCGGGGCGCCTCAAGGCTTTGTACTCGGATGTCGACTCCATCAACAGGCATCTAAACCTTCCTGCGGCCCATAAAGTCCTACGTCACTACATACGCCATGACGAGGACAAGGAAGTCGTATGAAGCTCAGTAATGTCCAGTAAACACAACCTGACGACCAATTCACCCAAAAGGGAGACACAAACGCAACTAACCCCAATTGAGGTGACGACACATAACACAGGAGGCCACCAACACTCACAAACGACGACCAGTAGGCCAAGGCAGCGAAAGAATAAAAAAAATCGATCGGCCCATGACCAACTAATTCGGCTGCGTATTCAAAATTCTAATCGATTTTTGCACTCGACGCTTTGATAATGGAGATTCGTCAGTGCTTTTCTAAACGTTAGCCAAACAATTTCTTCCATCCGGTGAACACTTCCCTTTTCTCAGATTACCGACTTCGATCTCTTACGTTTGCTAACCTGAGAATATTTAAAGTCGCACTCATCGGTACCAGGTAACAAACGAATTTTCGTACGTGGTAGCCTTAGCTCATCTGCATTTGTAGGGAGATTGTAATTTGAAAGAAGTAGGCTTATCTACACAAAAACTTGACAATCCATCGTAGCCGAAATATCCCTTGTACTTAACCATTAATTAATCCTTGCAAGTCTAAATATTTCGACCTGACTCGGAGATCATGTATGTTGGTCACTTCGCAATCAACCCGAGGGCAGCTGCTGGTAGAATTTACTCGTTTAGAACCCATTTCTCTACGCAGCACCAATGGCAACCTTTTAATTATTTCATCTACAAAACGTCTACTTGTTAATTTTAGTAGGCACTTAAAATAAGAAACATTTCGATGGCCGAGGTCCAAGCAGCCCCTTGATCAGTAGACTCCGGAATGGGAAATTTGCACACTGACTGACCACCTCCGCGTATAAAATGAGCCTGCCCCATCGGCAGTGTGTGCATACTCAAACAGTTTACCGCATCTAATAGACATCCATAATGAGTATTCCTTTTGATGCTTTGGAGATTTTGGAGGCTTTTGGGGATACAGTTTGACCAGGTACCTAAGATCATGCGGGATAGCATGACACATAGGCAGAGACCGACTCATCAAATGAAACCGTCAGTTTGGGGCTAATTATTTCTCATGAAAACTACGAAAATACGAGGCCCCCAAAACCAGAAAAGCTGCATAATGCGACGGATTCGAACCCGCCTTACCTCTTCAGCTAGTCTAGAACACCCTACGTCGCTGAACTACAGAGTAGGAGAGTGTCCGCTGTCGTATGTACATTGTTTTCCTCGGCCATACTCAAAAATCATGAAAACTCTGTCATGAGGAAGGAGACACTATCGCTTGGGGCAAAAACTTTATTGCCTGACTTTTCGGATTCCTGCTCGAACTCATCATCGGAGACAAAAGCAGATACGAGTGCTTTTTGTTATGTATGCAGAACAGAAGGTTAATTTGAAATAAGACGTGTACTGAGTACGATAGACAGCACAAGTGAGGAGGCTTGTGGGAACGGCCGGATATATGGCAAGGGGGACTGTCATAGGCTGATGGGTGGCCAATCAGCACAAAGAAGGTGTGAACAGGGGGCCATGACCTTGATCGTTCGCTTGTCACGCGTTTGTGGCATGATGTTCTGACGGCCCGGGCCGGATACACTGCATCCCTCCACCCTAAAGTGCAGAGCATGAGGAGGAGGGGAGGAGGGGTAACAGTAAAGGTAATAATGGATAATTAGACAATGTTCTAGTAAGATTCGTCCTGAAAGCGTTGGACAGGTTTGCGGATTCGTGTCGATCTTCTCAGGGCGGTATTTTCTACCTCAGCGCCGCTTTGTGCAGTCACTGGCCCCTCTGCCCCTGAGCTAGCGCTGGCGGGGATAGAAGGAGGTGGCACATACGCCTCGGTCGGTGGCGTAGTGCTCTGTGCAGGCAGTAGGGGTTCAGTCCTCGGGATGTCAGGATCCCTATCAAGGGTTGCTGGCAGTTCGAACTTTCCGAATTCTCCACTTACTGTATCTGTTCGGCTGCGAACTTGGTCCAGATGTCGACGCACAATTCTCCCATCTCCTAACTCTAATTCCACTATTTGCCTCTCGCTTGTTCGAACTACCGCTGGACGCCAGTTCGTTTCGTGTTCCAGTCGCGTGTAGACACTTTCGTTAGGCGCGACGACTCGCGGTCGGGTGTTCACATCATATCGTTCTTTCATCTTCGTCTGTTTTGCAATGAATCTATCCTGCATTGATGGATTAAGCAGGTTGAGCCGTGTGCGCAACTGCTGCTAGAACATCAATTCTGCGGGCGAAGCACCGGTTGAGTCTTTCGGTGTTATGCGATAGCTGAAAAAAAGCGTAACAACTTGGTGGCCAAGTCCGCTTCTGTCTGTCTGGCTAGTCCGTGCTTTATTGTCCGGACTGCACGCTCTGCGAGGCCATTAGAATCAGCGTGCTACGGGGCAGTAGTTAAATGTCTAATTCCATTTTTCTCCATGAAATCTTTAAATTCTGCACTAGTAAAGGCCGGACCATTGTCTGAAACGAGCATTTCAGGTATCCCAAAAGTAGAGAAAACGGTTCTCAAATTGTTGATTGTAGTCAGTGAAGAACAAGAATTTCCTGTCGGAATCACATCAATCCATTTAGTGTAGGCGTCAACTACCACCAAAACCATATGGCCTTGGAATGGCCCAAAATAATCGACATGTACCCTTTTCCACGGCGAGTCGGGCCAGGCCCAAGGCTTCAGAGGAATCTTCGGCAAGGTCTTCTGTGTTATTTGGCACACGTGACATGTTTTTACCACGTTTTCTATATCTGCGTCAATTTTGGGCCACCAAACATAACTGCGGGCGAGAGCCTTCATTCTAACTGTACCAGGATGAACATTATGCAGGTCTCTTAGGATGGCCCGTCAGCCCTGAGGTGGCGCAATAACACGATTGCCCCATAGTATGCATCCGTATTGTAGACTTAACTCGTTCTGACGGCTGAAGAATGGTTGAAAATCAGAGGAGGTAGAGGACGGCCAGCCAGATTGTAAGGCTCTTTTTTCCCGATTTAGGAGAGGGTCTCTCTATGTCCACTGACGAATTTGTTGGCAGGTTACAGGTGCGTTGACTAGGTTCTGCAAACGCGTTTATGGCATGATGTTCTGACGGCCCGGGCCGGATACGCTGCACTTTTGTCTCTGATGATTTATTCGATCAGAAATCCGAAACGTCGGGCAATAAAGCTTTGACCCAGCGATCTTGTCTCCTTCCTCAAGACTGCTTCCTGGGACTCGTCTCTTACCTTCTATTGGCAGTATATTTTGCCGCAATGAGTTCCACTCGGCCTGGCGGTGGGAAAACTTCGCCCCTTGAGAGGCCTTCACGCATTTGCAGATTCGGTTCCTGCACAGGTGTCTCAACAATAATGTGTTACCGGCGAACACGGATTTGGCGAGACGAGCAGTATTCCAGCATGACAGCAGGATGGTCCTAGTGTTCCTCCAAGATCGCCACGCTAGACTTCGCAAGTACCGTCAGAGCATTGACCCGGAAAAACCAGAAAACTCTGTATTGCACTACGTTGCCTATTTACAATTCCATAACCTACACTTTTGAGACATACTGCGAATACATACCAAACCGTGCTACCATTGTCTGGCGAGTCGGAAATAAGGCGCCAATGAGTGATTCCGCAGCCAGGCTGACGGTAGCTCAGGTGGCCACCAGCATTCGACCCAAATCCGAGATGTCAGAGACTCGTAATCGTCCCAAGACAAGCCGTTCTCGACTGCGTGTATTTCGCATTTTTATGGTATGTATCAAAGCAAAATTACCATATTCTAGGGCGGTGGGATTGATGTGAGGGCTAGGATTATGGGGAATAAGAGGGCCGGTGTTGGACATGGGAATTAATTTTAGGAGGGTGGGGCATGAGGGAGTCTCCGAGGCAATATTTCAACTGTTGTAACCCGCCAGAGTGGACATCAACTGCCGACCCCAGGCAGTAATTCATGGTTGTACGATGCCATCCTAAGGACACACTGACCGAACCGAAACCTCAGTAATTGTCCGCAAAATAAGTTGCAATGATGGGAACTGCAACTACGTCGACGAACCCGGCAACTCGGAGGCTAGACGCACATCGAAAAAACTGACCAAACTTTCAATTTTCAGGAAACTGCCATCTCAGTCCGAGGCACCTCAAAGGCAGAACGGGAAACATCAAAAGTCACTTGGACCTTCCTGAAGCCCACGAAGTCCTGCGTCATTATGCTCATAAAACTCAGGAGAAGACGACCACACAGAACTTGAGAAGGCAGCACTGACCCAGCCCGATGGCGAGGTCACTTGACGAAGAAAAAGAGCCACCAGACCGACCAACCCCGACGATGTTTCAACCACTTGCCTCGCAACGCACGCAGCCAAAGATCACGGAAAAAGTCCCCTGAAAGACCGTGGTGGCAAGAGGAGAGAAAAATCGATCAGCACGAGACCGGCCAGCGTGACATGCCACTTCTGTTCCTATTCGATTAAGTGCATTTTACGCTTTGATGAGGGCGAGTCGACCCAGCTATCCGAGAAGTCAGCATTAGAATAAACCTCTTCCGATGCGCCCGGTTTTCTCAATTTTGTCGATCTGAGACCATTTACGGGGTCATGCCTTCAGGTCGTAGCGCCCACCTCGGAACTGACATTCTGACCTATATAAGTAGCACACTTCACAGTTGATGCTTCGATGAACATAACGTCGTTGTAGACAGCAAAGAAGCAAAAACCACTTCGTCCTGCGGGTGACACTTACTGACCTGGGCTATCCGCTAGAATTCTGCTCTCCTGACAGAGATGGCTTCTAATTCTGAGACAGATCCGCGGGTTGTCCGTGTGCCAAACGGCGGGCGATCGTGACAGCCGACCACATTCGGGCCAGCCAAAGCCGCCACACGGGCCTCGTCCCCTGCTCAGTGGGAGGGGAGGGTGTGTCAGGGCGATAGAACTGGCCTGAGCGTGACACCCCCAACCCATCCACACAGACAGTGAGAACAGGAGAGACTGACCCCACGGAAACCTCGGCAGTCGTTTACCAAGTATGTTGCAATGACAGGGACTGCAACTACTTCGGGGAAAACGGGACAAAAACTGCAGACACAAACTGACAACTCGGAGGCTGGATCCAAACTAGCAGTTTGAGACTGATATTGGAGAAACTGGTCAGAATTTCGAAATTTGAGGAGCGGGCATATTAGGCCGAGACGCCTCAAAACAGAACGGCACGCACCTGAGGATGGTATTCAGCTGCCAACACTATCAACAGGTACTTAGACCTTCCTGTGATCTATAAAGTCCTGAATCATTACAAACGAAAAGGCCAGAAAAAGATGATCACACTGAACTTAAGAAATCCCGGAAGACACGGCCCCATGAGTAATTCATCCGAGAGTGAGGCAGAGATGATAAAGCGCAATGCTAGCGGCAGTTAAGTCCCAAAAAATCTGTCAAAAGGCTGAGACATCGATTAAAACGATCAGTTCAAGGCCGACCATCTCGGCTAGTCATTTAAAATTCTGACCGGTTTTCCGTCTTAAAAGATTTTGAAATTTAGGGCTGACCAAGTACTTAGAAACGTCAGCAGCATCAGGACAAACCTGTTCCGGTGAGGAACTCCGGCTCCTCAAATTACCGCATGCGTCGATGAACACGGGAATAAGCAACCCTTCGAGGACTGCTTATTTCTGTTTTATAACTTTATCCCATACGTTACTGCCGGCAAAGGCAAGAGAGACTGGAATGGCCGTTTCTGGCTTATTAGCCATCGTTAGTCAGTCATACCCAACCCCGAATTGTGGAGCACCTGGGACTCGAACTCGCTACCTGTAAGTTAGAAGTCCAACGCCTCCAACCACTGAGTCACGGCTTCGTTGTCCTATCGGTTGCGATCGGAATACACAATGGTAAAGGGGCACTCACCGATCGTTTTTTCGGAACTCACTCGTCCTTTTGTGTCTGCCTTTAGCGTGCGCCGCTGTGCGGCTGCTGGTTGTGCTCGGGGGATAGCCCCTGTGGCACAACAAGGCAAGTCAGTTCCGTAAAAACGATCGGTGAGCGCTCTCTATCACTTTGTCCCCAACCGTAACCCTAACCCTCTTGCAACTAACTTCAACCCTGACAATATCCTTCCTATCCCTCCTAATCCGAGCCCTAACACTGGTCTTACCACCAGGGAACGCAGCGCAAGACCGCCTGTAATAGGGGGAGGGTGACTTATTCCTGCGCCCTAACCCATTTGTTAAGATTATAAACTGTGTTGAGTTGACCATGTGCGCTCTAAGGATATACCTGAAAATGTCTCTTTAACTGGCACTTGTTTATTGTGTGGAAGCTTTCAGCCAGCCGCTAGCAGTTCCGGAGACTCACTATTATAAGGTTTCACGGCTTCAGGAGGGCTCAAATGAAGAGAGATCAGTTCATGTTCCCACATTTCTCATTTTAAAAATAGTCCACTACGCGCTCAGAGCCTTTGCCTGTCAAACTCGCAGTCGACTAATAGCACTCCAGAAGGGGGTGTTCTACCCAGCGATGATTGAAACGGGGAATAGGGAACCCCCAGTATCACATAGCTGGGCTTGAGTTAAATTCCGGGAGGGGAAGAGTTGGTTTTAGGGTTATGTCAAGAGTTAGGGTTAAGGTGAGGACACAGGAATATGTACTCTCAGGAAGTTAGCTACCCGTAGTACGATGGAGGTCCATATTTAGGTGTTTGACGTGAAGTGCTTCAGCCTCCCTTGCCGATATGGCAGCGTCAAAACATAATGCAGAATTTAATTTTTACGAGATACGTGGACGCGTCATTCCCTTCCCGCACGGGGAAGCATAAATTTGAGGACACCAGTCTTATCTGCATGCGCACAAAAACGAAGATAGATGACGAAATAAAGCAGATGACTCTTTCGTCGACGACTCTTACCATACCAAATTGTTTATTGTGATGGTGAAGAAAGAATATGAATTCTTGTCCATAGTCATAAGGCAGGTGGCATAAGCTACAGGCGGCTCTGAAGAGTGGAAGCACTGTATGTAACATAAATTAAACTAAAAATCTCAGTTTGGTGGCCATAGAGAGACAGTAGAGCCAGTACAAGGTGAGAGAGAAGTCCTGGATGATTTAATTCTCTGCTTTGTCTTCTTGGAAGCACTCAAACCGCCGCGGTCACGGTTTCCTCCACAATACCTTCCTATGAGGGGAGAATTCAACCGGTAAAATATGGCTACTGAAATGACTTCAGTAGGTATACTTAACAGAATCAGGGTGAGGTCTTTCCATATAGACCGCTTGTTCGGTTCAACAGCGCGGGATTAAAGAAAAAGTGAACTTTAAAGTTATGTGAAAGCAAGCTTTTGCAGGTTCCTTGAAAGTGTCATGGGAGGAAAATCCTTCTGGCTGCGTCATCTTTTCCGTCTCTCAAAACTTCCGTCATCTTGCCAAACACGAATGGGCCGGTCAGTATGCCACACTTGAAAGGCAAGTCGTTCTCATAAACAGTATCGCCTACAATTAGGAGTTGATCATAAATTGCCTGTAGGAGTGCTTTTGAACCCCGCATGAGAGCGCATCCTGCCAGTAGACTAGAAATGGCCATCCTGGTCTCCGCGATCTTTGTAGGCGTCCCCTTCTGTAGCATTACCAGTCGCAGACGTTACTGTCATAGGTTGGTAGAAGGATTTCAGTCAAATTCCTGATTTCTTTAAAACAGTAAAGTTTATTTAACGTCGGTCAGTAACTCATTCTCAGTTACGCAAAGGGTGCATGGTCGATGCGTCTTACGTTAGATTGTGTTCACGGATTTATATGTAATTGCATGAATGCAAAGACAGTTGGTCATCAGATAGACGGAATGCATGCTCAAATAGCCTCTCAGGACAGGAAATAAAACCCCTCCTTTCTTCATCTCAGGCATCTATTGAACAGCAAAAGTTCCGTCTGCTGTAAGTGTTAAAGAAAGTTATACTCACATGGCAGATTACAGGAGCATTCAAGTGGGCGTTTTGATGCTTCCTCATAGACCTGTCCTGTTGTTAGAAGGTTTATTTTTCTCCCAAACTGAACATAAAAGTTAAAATTCTTGTGAAACTTCTAAAGAGAAAAATCAAATTTACACAGGCCAACGGAAAACATATGTATGTAACGTATGCTTAGGTTGTGCGCCATGAAGTGAGAACACTTAAGCTGACTGGGTACTTGTTGACGGAAAGTCCCGTACTTATCGATCTTTCAACCCGAATTAAGGAGTCGTTCCTTATAGCGAGGATATTGGAAAGCCTTGGTTAAAAAGGAGGAGGCTTCGAACGATCACTGTGGGAGGAGATTAGAGCTCTTTCGAGATTTTAATTCACATTCAAATGACATTCCAATTATCAAGAACTCATCGATCTCGGTGGAATCGTACTGAGCGACAGTAGGGTTACTGCCTCAACCTAGAGTCTATACTCTTTTACATTTCGGTTAAGCTGCGTCTCTCGAATGTGTTGTAACGTATGGGATCCACCAGTAAAACAAGCTAACTGCCTAAGCCGGTCTCTCTAAGTGACCCAATCAGAAGCCACTTAATGACTATCAATTCACTTTTTAGCAGGGACTTTTAGGCAGATTTGAATAACTTAACTGACCCGATTGTGAAAATCTCGGCGATCTTGACGAGATTTGAGCCTGAAGCCTTCATATGACAAAAACCTTAAATTAACACTTTTTTCGTATTACATTATAATCTCCAATTCTAATCTTCTTCATCTTAATGTTACTTTGATTCTTTAGGTTAGTTCGTCAAAATATAAGGCAAAAAATATAACACTTATTGCTAATCTAAGTCCAAATTTGAGTAAAAATTTATTCATAATCATGGTGCGGCAGTTACTATATAGGCCGACGCTGGGGGCGGGGTTTTGTTTCAAACTCTATCTCGCGTTTCCCTTTGTCAAACCGTAATGAACTGTGATATCATACGATGACCAAGCTCGGTCTGGTAGGTGGTTGCCTGTTGGGGACCAATGGCACCCAGACGAGGCTTGCACTCTCCAGAAATCCAACGGCTCGGTGTACGTCCATTCCTGATTGTATAAATATCCCATCTGTTGTGACGGAGCGGCATGTCAGGTAACGAGGCTCCACACCGAAGAATCGCAAGGGTCTATACTCACCCCTATTTTACCCTGGACGTCGTAGCATTGGTACCGGGACGCACAACAGCCTACCGTGTCTCACCACCACCACCACCACCACCACCGCCGCCGCCGCCACCACCACCACCACCACCACCATCATCATCATCATCATCATCATCATTTTCTTCTTCTTCTTTTTCATCACCGCAGTTGCATTTGGTAACTACATCGCCATAAATAGGTAGTTTTACAGAGCCATCATGTTGCCGCATGGAAGCCACACACATGAAACGCTGTGTGTCATCACAATTTTCCGCCAACGACGGGTTTCCGATAGAAACACGGCTCTCTTCGGTGAATACTTTGACGCCGAATATCAGTAGCCATCTTGATAAGATGTGGTTATATAGCCGCACCTGATGGACACAATACTGCTGGCCTAATTAGTTATTTTGAGTTGGTGTGATTACGTTGGCATGGTGCTGCTGTGTGTTGAAGTGTGTGTTCTGTTGGCCGCCTTGTTTCTTTGTTGTCCTGTCTACACTTTTCGGCCCGATGCCAGTGGTCCTTCTTGACTTTCGGCCTGTCGTCTCCTTGTAACTTTCACGTCGGATGTTTCAGAGTTAGGATTTGCGGCTGCGGCTAAGGGTTAGGGCTTAGGGTTAAAGGTAAGGGTTAGGCGTTAGAATAGGGGGTTTGGGTTAGGGGTTAGTGCAACTATTTGTCAACCACGCAAAGCACAACCGCGCATTCCGAGTAGCTTTTCTTTTGCGTACAACCATTTGACCTCGTCGCCTTCGCATTCTTCAGTCCCACCTGTAAAATTTCCTATTACCACCGGTCTCATACTACAGGCGGCTAGGGTTTGTTTGGCTCAGGTGAGGCTACATAACCACATCTGACCTCCCCCCCCCGCCTTCTTGCAGGTTCGACAACCCTGAGAACTTTAAGGCCTCCATCCCTTCTCTCCCCCCCCCCCCCCCTACCTCCTGATGAGTGCACTCAACAATGAACTTTTCCGGAGGCGTATTCCAGTCCCCGATGCTGGGGCTCGATTCGAACTTAGCAACAAGCTCTGTTGTTCGCGCGTCTCAGGGACCGCACCGCACACAACCGCACACAAAGTACACTGATGCTCGAGCGGCTGGGCTGGACGGAGGGTGGGGGGGGGGAGGGGGGGGGAGAGACGGGTCACAACTGACTCACGCGCGTCCTCGCGCCCACGGCACAGGCAACTGGTTGCAGTCTGAGTGTCAGTCACAGTAGCTTGGCTCACTCACCCTCTGACGGCGCGGCCTCGAGTGCGGCGTGAATAATTCCCGCGGGCGCGTACACGTTGCCATTGGAGATGAGTGTGGCCTCAGGCCAGATAAATAGGTCATACAGCCAGGGGAGGCCTTGATTTCGCGCGCGCAAACCACAGCGATGAGTGACCGCAAGGCTGTCGTGAAGAATGCCGACATGACGGAGGAGATGCAGCAGGATGCGGTAGATCTGGCTTCAGCGGCTCTGGAAAAGTACAACATTGAGAAAGATATCGCCTCCTACATAAAGAAGGAGTTTGACAAGAAATACAATCCCACTTGGCACTGCATTGTGGGCCGGAACTTCGGCAGGTGGGTCTTACCGCTTTTATTGGGGTTAACAGGGGCTAGACTTTTAACCTGCAGTTCTTCGCCCTCTCGTAGTGCACACCCACGGTTAATATTTGCTAAGAAAGGCAACGTTGTGGTATCTAACCGCCCTCTCGAAAAGTCCGTAGTGAGTTACAAACCTAACGTCAACCATACCCCCAAATGGGAAATTTCCAACCCGTAGGCATTTATGGAAGACTCGGATGCAACCTTAACCCTACACCAAGCCCTGAAACCCTAGCCCAATCCACAACCCTAAATCCAAACCATAGCCTAAGCTTGGCAATTCAAGTCCCAAAAATAACCCAACTAACGCCAATTCTAACCGTTGTCAAAACCCTGACCTTGAGTCCAAATTTAGTGTCAATAACGCCATTGGTGGTCAAAATCCTCTTCCCGTATAAACCTTTCGCGACCTACTGCCGGGTAAACCTTTATGAAGTACACCTAACTAAGAAGGATAAGATTGCAAACTTTTGACCAATCACCCAGGGGGGTTAAATACTCTACCTTTACCGCTAGAAATTTTGTAAAGTAAGCAGAGGAAGACCAGTGCATCCGGACATAAGGTGGTTCTAGCTACTGAGCGCGAAACGAAATGCTTTCTGACCAAGTGACCTTCTTTGCGAATTTAGACTGCTCACATTCTTACGCATCTACAAAATTTCTTCTATTTTAGCTATGTTACTCACGAAACCAAGCACTTCATCTACTTCTATCTGGGTCAGGTGGCAATCCTCCTCTTCAAGTCTGGTTAATTTGCCGTGACTATATAAATCTTGCAAATTAAAGGCATGCACTAGAAATCTTCTTTCTCTGTAACCCCTTTTGCCACGGCTTTTCCGGACGCAATTCGAAGTTTTTCCAAAAAGGTGACAGCAAAGCCTGGTAGCGGACTGTCCAATGAGGATGAACTTTGGGTAGCGTCAGTCTAGCCAATAGGCGAACTTCTCGCTATCAGCCGCAAAGGTTTATTAGCCCCGCTCAGCGGGGGCCAACTTAGTTCAATGGAAATACAAGGACTTTATAGCCTCTATGTAGGCATATTCAAGCCGGACTGTAGATCCCAAAGGAGGAATTGGCGAAAGTTGAAAACGACAGGCGTACAGTCTTCTATTTCCTCTTGCAGAACAGGTGACTTGATCGCTTATTTACAGGTGAAAGTACTAACAACAGATCGGATTGTGTTTGCAGATATAAAGGATCCTGGATGCACTTATGATGTGCCAACTGTAGAATTTCGTTCAATAGTGGCGTTCGTAAGGTTGATGAGCTGGGAGTGATTGTGGGGATGGACGATTTTGGAATAACGGTGTTTCTACACATATCGCGACACATACCGATGAGAGGAAATGCCGGAAATTGTAAATTATAAAAATAAAATTCCTTATAGTGGTCTCCTTGAAGGCCGCTTGTCAAGCTGAGGCAAAATGTTGTCAGCGTCGGTTCGTCGTGTGGGCCGGTTGAGACGTGACAAGTCAACCTAAATCCCTAACCAGTGCTTCATATGCGTGTGACGCATCCAGACGGCGGGACAGTCCACTGGGGCGTGGGAAAGGTAAGAGTGAGAGTGAGGTCGACCCTCAAATGCCTCTGGGCATACAGATATTGCGTTTTCTAACAAATCAGGGCAATAATGAGAGTGCAATATGACGAAGGCAGTGATGAAGCAGTAATGTTGGTTGGCTTCTCAGTGTCTTTTTGACCAATGATTCCTTTGATTAGGAGGATGGATATAGTGTCTAACTTGCTAGCATTTCGAAAAAAATGATTTCCAACCTTACCCCGCTTTGGAAGAAAATGCCTTAAGTACACTGCTCCAATGACTACTAATGAATTTTCTAAAACATTCCAACAATTTTCATACTCTCTCAGTAGTTGTGGGAACAAGCCAGTTACGGACTTCTCTTTCATTATAGATTAGATACTAAAGCTAGGCCCGGCTAATAACAAAAGCGTCGCAGGAGTCCACACCGTTCAGTTGTTTACAGTTCAAATGACAGGTGGACAGGCGTGTAAATAACCGATTGGTCAGTTTCGCAACTGCGACTTTAGAATCAACCAATAAAGTTGGCATACGTAAAGTGCTAAAATGTTGACCGACTCTTGTCGCTAGGATTGGCTCCGCGTAGTGTGCAGCGGGAGAAGAAGACGAACACACTATCAACAATGCAGTAAGGAGCACCAGACAGGATTTGCGCAAACGCCAGAGACACTTCGTAGGCGGAACAACTGAGTTAGCGGGAAAAACTGCTAAGCCACGAGAGGCCGACGATTAACAAAAGCTACTTGCAATACTTTCCATGAGCTTAATACGTGGGTGTGTAAGAGTGCATAAAAAATCTGATAAGATAGCCGTGACTGGGAATCTGTAGCAGGGCTAACATGCGTCCCCAGTTTATTGGAACCTAGTCCACCCTGCGGGCTCAAGTATGAAATCAAGAATCGGGATTTCAGTTTGACACTTTTAAACGTTTTGGAAGTACTTAAAGACAAAGGAAAAGGCAACCCAACAGTCTTCTCCTAAAGAAAGCGGATTTAGGGAACTTTTATGAACAGAACAAAATGGGCAATTTTCGTGCCCTTGTGGGAGAACATGAGCTTTCGCTGAAGTAAAGTGCATGCTAACCGGGAGAAAATAAGCTTGAAACCACCATGCAGCATAGTCCTATAATGATTCAATTACTTCGGGATGCCAGCGTTTGAGTTAACTACTTTCCGGCCGCTGCAAAAACTACACTATGTAAAAATGGCAACTAAGGAAACTTGAATCCTCCTCATGGATTTTCGATGCCCTTGAACATTCAGATATATCTTACAGAAAACTTGCATAAAGATATTCGTCCTTTTGACTCTTTTGATAGGAAATTACGACTTCTTCAGTTCTTATGCTTAAAGGTAGGATATAATTCGGTTTAAAATGTTTCTAATTATGAAATTGTTTAAGATCATGTAATGCCCGTTCATAAAAATCGCGTCTCTGCATTTACCAATGTTGCTGGCAAAGTTTACGATATGGCTCAAATCCATTGCTGAATTGTATGAGCCTCATACGGTTTTCTTTTTATAGTGTAGAAGAAATGTGTCGCCATGCTACCGCACAGCTATGGCGACTGCATCCTTTAGATACTGCAGTCCCTTGTGCATGAACCACCCGTATCTGCGTTTGTCTCTGATGATGCATTCGAGCAGGAATCCGAAACGTCAGGCTAATGAAGCTCTTGTCCCAGCAATCGTGTCTCCTTCCTCAAAATTCAACATTCCCGATTAGCCACGGAGAACCCAATACGGGGGGGGGGTAATATCAACCGCATGGTTTTCAGGAGCTTATTCCTCAAAATCGAACGAAAACATGTTTAAAAAAGAAACATGGGAAAAGGGAAGTCTGCGCCAGAAACCTTTAAATATCAGCAGTGCGACTGTATTCTCCATTAATCTATTAAAATCCTAGAACGCATTTCCCATTCATTCATTTTGGACTGAGTGAAACCGGACATACACTAAAACTGCCAAAATCAACATCCGGTGTTGCAAACTTTCGCCATTGTGCTGCTAGTGAACATGCGAGCGTGGAGAATACATGATTAGTTATCAAGTGTCTTTGCGAAAACATTGCAGTTCGATCTATTCCGAATCAGATGTGCTTATGTAGCCCCACCTGAAGTAAACAAAGCACAACCACCTGTAATGCGGGACCGATGGTAATGGGGGTTTTTACAGGTGGAGCCAGGGAACGCACAGGTGACGAGGTCAAGTAGTTGTATGCAAAAGAAAAACTATATGGAATGTGTAATTGTACTTTGAGTGGTTGAGAAATAGTTGCCATGAACCATAACCGCAAACCCCAACCCCAACAGTATTGTGTCTATCAGGTGGGGCTAAGTAACAATACCTTACCCTATTCAGTCCCGTCTAAGGCACATAAACCTACGTTCATTCGATAATCTCCGACGGATTTGCCAAGCACCAAAGGATTACCTCCAGTTTACACAAACAATCAAACTTGAGGTTCCATGTAGCAAAATTGAAAATTCGGCTGCAAAATAAATTTCGTTGGGAAATTTGCCTGAAATAAGAGTCTCTAGTGTAGGACGAACCTGAACAACACCCAGAATGAGCATCTGTCCCCTGCTCAAGTGCCTGCAGGGTGGGTGGTGGGGTGGGCGCGGCCGTCGGGCGGAGCACGTGCGTTTGAGCGAATGTCGGTCATGTGGCCACAGTCTGGGCGCACATGTGTCCGCGCGGATGTAGGTCAAGTGGCCGCAGCAGATGGCGTTGTTATGGCGGAAAAAATCCAGTTTTTTACCCATCACAGGCATACCATCGGCATAATTACAAAATTGAACAGACAAAAACCCGGCCCTATGCGCGGGTCAGGTTGTATCCAAATTTCAGCGCAATCGGGGCAGTACTTTCGGAGATTACATATAACACAGCAAAAAAACCTTCCATTTTTATATCTATAGATTGAACAGGAGACTATGCAACTGCACTGCGATAAATTACAGAGGGAAGGGGTTGGAGTTAAGGGTGGGACACGAGAATAAGTACCTCGCGCGGGAATTCTCCGAATACAGCCTTATTCTATGCTCTTTCCCAGTCGAATTATACGAAGAGATTCATATGTTCTAAGTACGCTGTCGATCGCCTAGTCGGTGTCGAGGCGTCGCTTCTGATAAGTCTTCAAAATGTATAAGAAGTACCTACAGCCGGAGCCACTGTGATGCCGGGGGCAGCCTTCACTACGCTGAGAAATCCCGTGAGTACACTCGGCTGAATATCTGTGCACGTCATTGCGAAGGTTGTCGGCTGGGCAGGGGATTATACACCGTGCCCCGTGCTACAGGTCGTCTTGGGCAAAATTTCAGGGGCTAGGGTTGGGAGAGCTAAGGCTGTAAGGTTAAAGGGCACGGCAATAGGTGCGCTCTCTCCTAGAACCTAGCATAAGGCCACCTGTAGTGCAGGGGACGGTCTATATCCCTATCTCCGGCCGCAAACAGGGCCGTGCAGCAAATGCACAGGACGAACACAGGACTAGGTCGGACTCCGGCAGGCTTCATGGAGAATGCGCACCAGTAACAGATGCTAACATTGAGGTGTAGCCGCACGCCTATGTGCAGGCCCACGCCGCGCTCGTTGAAATCCGTGCCACCGCCCCACCGTTCGCACTGTGTAAAATTCTGGTTTGCGTATATTGTGAACCAGGAGGGGTGTGTGGTGGCACGCCTAGGTGCGGGTTTTCGCCCTGCCAGTCACCTGGGCCCTCTTCCTTCCCCGGTCCTCTTGACTCTATCCTGACCCTGGAGCCCAGGTGGGGAAGGGGGGGAGAGTGCGGTAGGTGCTGCGTAAGTCTACAATCACTGAAAACTTAATCATGTACAAGTCACCGCGTCCGCTTCACCTTGCTGTGTAGCATACGGTGGACATCGTCGGCGACTACTGCCGGCCAGTCAACTTGGGGATGTGTGATGGATGATTGATAAATGTCGGGAGATGCAGACTTTTAACGCCCATAACGTTTCCTGGTAAGATTGTACAAGCAAAAGAAGCTTCAAATCAGGGTGATAACTTGAGAAAGAGAAAGTGCTCGCTAGGACAGGTTTATTGTACCGTAGATGTGTGCGATAGATGTGACCCAAGTCTTCCGCCACTTTAAACTAACTCACGCGTCTTGACTCCGTCTTCATGAGACCCCCCAGCTGCATGTGTGACTCGAGTCTGAGACGAAAACGGAGCGTCAAGCGCCGTGGCTTGGAAGGCTGCTGACTGACGCCTCACCTCAGACTACGCAGTCCGTTCAGGTGTGTGTGTGTGTGTGTGTGTGTGTGTGTGTGTGTGTGTGTGTTTATGTGGAGTGGCGGACTGGTGGGCTGAGAGCCAGGCTGTCACGGCCCCTTCTCAAGCCATCTATGACACTCTCCTCTATATGAGGAGAGCATGTGTACTTTATAGGTAGTGTCTCTCAGTCGACGACTGTTTGGTTACCCAACCTTGAAGGGCGACGGCCCAGGCTTGGCGTAGGACCACGTGTCGCCCTTGTAGGTCAAATGGTCTGAGAGCGTGTTCTATGGCAGTATTAACAAACTATGGCCCTCGCAGCCTGGAATGCGCTTGCAGTTCCCTGACGGTAGATGCGCATGCGCTCCTGCTGGGAAAACAGGTGGTCGGCATGGCTGTCCGGCAACCTCGCCGCTCTGGCCCCTGTTGGGGTGTTGTCGTTGTCACTGGTAAAAAATCGTGGTCAAATCTATGTTGTGGACCAGGGGTGCAGAATGGGACGCCAAAGTGCGGGCTCGAGCGTGCCGTCAACCCGCGCTCATCTCCCACCTCCGGTCTTCTTGACTATGTCTTGGCAGTGGGTTCGGGTGAGGAGTGGGGAAGAGAGAGTGCGGTAGATGCTGTGAAAGTCCACCACCACTACAAACTAACTTACACAAGTGGGGGGCATGGCTGCCCAGTCGCCATCGTCCTTCTGACCCCTGTTGGAATAATGTTGTTGTTGTTGTTGCTGCTGTTGTTGTCGTTGGTCAAAAACTGGTCATTTGCTTTGTGGACCAGGGGATGTGGAGTGGAACGTCAAGGTGCGGGCTCGACTGTGCCATCCACCTGCGTGCTTTCTAGCCTCTGATCTTCTTGACTCTCCTTTTACATCAGGTCCAGTTGGGGGGGTGGGGAAGAGAGAGCGCGGTAGATGCTGCGCAAGCCTACTATCACTATAAACTAATTCACGCGCAAGTCACAGCGCCCCCTTCACCTTTCAGCGGAGCAAACGGTGGACACCGTCGGCAACGACGGTCGAATAGTCGGACCGACGAGTCGACGTCGAGTTTTCATGTCGGATAAATCACCGGAAACTGCAGAAAATAACAACAGCAGGGGGCCATTGTGATGCTGTCGCTTCTGGAAAATCCCAGGAGAATCCCGTGAGTTCACTCGGCTGCATATCTGCGCACTTAAGTACGGAGATTTTTGAAAAAGCAGGGGATTAGGTAACCCCTCCCCTCGGGAATTTTGCACAAGGCCACCTGTTAGGACGGCGCAGAACATGACGCACCGTTCCTGTCGTCCGGAGGTCACGCCTGACAAAGGACTGCAAACCGGCAGGACAGCCTCGCCTGGGAAACCCCCATGCAAGCCAGACATTAGCACGCCGCTGAGTCATGCACGACCTCCAGGGGTCAGCAACACGCGAGGGCCTGCTCATGCGGGCGCTCAGAACTGGACCAGTAGGAACACGCTAACCGGACGAAGGCTGTACCCTTCAATACGAAGCCACGGACGGAAGGATGGAGAGTTGATGTACACAGGGTGAATGACGCAGTAAAGCTGTTCTCTGGTATCCTGTCTGTCTTCTATTCCGCCCAGAACTGGCGTCATACTTTTGGGGGACATAACAAGTGGCGACACAGGTGAACACGGAAAATGATCAGCGAAGAACAGATGCAGAAATTGTTGGAAGCGCAGCAAGCCAATTTTATGACTCTTCCCGCAGGAATGCAGAAGGACTGGAAGCAGACAGGAAATGATGACAGAAGGAAGTGGCTGGAGGACAGGATCACTGAATTCACCTTCGACCCTGACGACGGTTTTACGTTCGATATGTGGTTCAGAAAATATGAATTACTATTCGAAAGAGAGGGGAAAAGTCTTTCTGACGGAGAAAAGGTGGAAATGCTGCTGTTGAAACTTGGATGAATGGAACACGAGAAGTATGTCAAATTCGTCCTACCGAAGAAGCCGGCGGAAATCGAATTCACGGAGACGGTGAGAAACCTGAAAGTCTTATTCACCTACTCAAAGTTATTGTTTAACGGACGTTTTGAATGTTTTAAATTGGAGAAGAAGGTAAATGAAGACTATTTTGATTTGGCAGGCAGACTAAATGATATGTACTAACAGGCTGATCTAGAGCAAGCAACAGCAAACCAGGTTAAGGCCCTGTTGTTCATAAAATAACTTTCACTACCGGAGGACGCGGACATACGCACGCGGCTGCTGTCCAAACTGGATCAGAATGGTGACACGACTGTACAGAAGTTAGCAGATGAATGTTTTAAACTCAGGAACATTAAACAGGATACGAAGTTGATTGGCGAAACAAACAGTCAACAGCTACAGGTGTTGGACATTAGGAAAAACTGGCCGCCGCGGAGAGGAACATTTCCCAGAAGACCAAAGACCGCCTGCTGGCAGTGCGGTGGATTGCACTATGTCGTCGACTGTCCCTATAAAACGCAGAAGTGTTTCAAATGTTCCAGATTTGGCCACAAATCGACATACCGCAGAGCAGGACGGCCAAATCCCAGGAAACAGTGTAACGCCGTTTCTGATGGTGGGGCACAGGTGCTAGGGTGTGAACACCGAACATACCTATTCGTGATCATAAATGAGAAAGCCGTCAGACTTCAAGTGGACCCGGCGTCTGATCTGACGATTATAGCGGTAGAAACATGGCAGATGATAGGAGCATCCAGTCTTATCCCAACTCCTGTTACTGCAAGGGCATCAAACGGCCCGGAAATGAAATTTAAGGGATGTTTTTCAACTAGTATCGGATTTGGGGATAAAAATTGCCTAGCAGACGTTTTCGAATCGGAGTATCTGATCGACCTTCTGGGAAATAAGGCAATCTCCGAATTGGGGTTATGGAGTCAGCCATTCGACAGAACCTGCTGCGCCGTACAAGAAACGGAACAGAATCTGCGGTAGAAGCATGCGAAATTGATGGAAAAGTCAGTCGGGAAATGTACAAAAACGAGAGCAATTTTACGCATTAAACCAAACAAGAAACCAGTTTTCAGGCAATGCCGTCAAGTTCCGTTTGCAATCCAGGAAGACGTGGAAAAAGAATTGGAACGGTTACAAGAGAAAGGTATAATCTACCCCACCAATTACTTCGCATGGGCTGCCCCATTTGTAGCGGTTAGGAAGCCAAATGGGAATTTGAGGCTATGTGCTGACTACTCGACGGGATTAAACGATGTTTTGGAGGATTACCACCATCCTCTACCGACGGTGGAGGAAATTTTTGCTACGTTAAATGGTGGAAAGTCATTTGCACGAATTGATCTTTCAGAAGTTTATTTACAGATAGAAGTGGAGGAGGAATCGCAGGAGCTACTGACGATCAACACTCACAAAGGTTTATTCAAGTGTATGCGGCTGAATTACGGCATTAAAACGGCTCCAAGCATTTTCCAGCAGGTTATGGGTACAATGCTCACGGATACGCAGGGAGCGGTTGCGCACTTAGACGACATTCTAGTAGTTGGTCGCTCGGAGGAGGAATTACTGGAAAGGCTGGACAAAGTCATGGAGAATCTCGTCAATTATGGTTTTAAAATCAACATGCAAAAAAGCGAATTTTTTGCGGAAAGAAATTCACTATATCGGATTCATAATAAACGCAGACGGAAGAGCAATGGACCCTGAGAGAGTGCTGGCATTTCAGAGCATAAAAACCCCACAGAATGTAAAGGAATTACAATCCTTCATGGGTTTTGTCAGTTACTAGGGGCCGTTCACAGAGGGTCTTCACAGTTTGAAGGGACCTTTAAATCAACTTTTGTGCAGGGATACCCCCTTTATCTGGTCAGAGGAGTGCCAAGCAGCTTTTATGACGATAAAAGCTAAGATAAATCAGTCGACAATGCTCCCCCATTTCGAGATGAGCAGTGAAACGATCGTCCAGGCCGATGCCTCTGATTATGGACTGGGCGCAGTCTTGCTTCAAAAGAATGTGGACGGAAAAATTCTGCTTCTACTGCATGCTGCGAGGTCACTGACGAAAGCAGAAAGAAATTACAGTCAGATAGAAAAAGAGGCCTTGGCTGTAATCTTTGCTGTCCAAAGATTTCATCAGTTTATATATGGCAGACATTTCACTTTACACACGGATCATCAGCCTTTGAAGTTTCTTCTGAGGACGAACGCTGGCATACCGCAGACTGTAGCGAAACGGATTCAGCGATGGGCAACAATCCTCTTGAACTATGACTTCACCCTTCAGTACATACCCACGCAGAAATTTGGAGCCCCAGACGCGTTGTCGAGGTTAAGCGAAGACAAAGAAGGTCGGGAAGAGGTAGTGGTAGCCCAAACTCTGGCCCAAGATGACGCAGAACTTAGGGAAGTTATTCGACAGGTTCCCATCACAGCCGAGCACATCAGAGCTGCAACAATGGACGACCCACTACTACGCCAGGTTAAGGAATTCATACTGCGTGGCTGGCCCGATGAAGACAGAACTCACGCATGTATTAAGACGTTTAAGGATCGAAAGGATCAGTTGTACGTTGTGCAGGACTGCTTAATGTACGATGGCTGAGTGATTGTGCCGGCTAAATATACGGCACAAGTATTGCGGGAGCTACATGCTGGACATCCGGGTATAACGCGGATGAAACAGCTAGCAGGAAAGTACGTTTACTGGCCCGGAATTGACGAAAACATCGAAACTTTTGTCCGTAGTTGTGGTCCGTGTGGACGTTTCGCAAAGAACTTTCCGAAAATCCCACCAGCGTCGTGGCCGGAAGCCACGAAACCCTGGAGTAGGATCCACCTGGACTACGCGGGTCCCTTTTGAAACAAGATGTTTCTCATCGTGGTTGACGCGTGGTCAAAATGGCTAGAGGTTTCCGATATCCCGGTAATCACGGCGGAAAACACGGTGCGGAAAACTGAGGAGTTAATCTCGAGGTACGGAATCCCGACAGAGATTGTGACAGATAATGGGACCCAGTTTACCTCAAGCACATTTCAGCAGGCGTCAAAAATGGGGGATTAAACACATAAGGTCGCCGCCTTTCCATCTTCAATCAAATGACCAGGCCGAAAGGTTTGTCGGCACATTCAAAAGGACAATGAGAAAGATGTGGAACTCAGGCGTCAAGATGGAGCACCTAAACACATTTCTGTTGGCCTATCGAACAACGCCGAAGACAGAACTAGGTGGATCAACGCCGGCAGAAAGATTTCTGGGCAGACAACCCGATGTGCGTCTGAAATATCTGAAACCTGTGGTCCGAGAGGTTCAGCCACAAAAATACTGTTTCGTGGAGGGAGAAGAGATATCCGTACGGAATTACGTTCCAGGAAGTGAACCCTGGATAGATGGTACAGTAAAAAGGACACATGGTGTAGTTTTAGAAGTTGAGACAAGTCGAGGGCGTGAGAAAGGACACACAAACCAGTTGAGACACCGAATGGCGTCAAACAACCAACTGGCCATGGACCTACTTTGTGACACTTTCAGTATCCCGACTCCGAAGGTCGAGGTTCCAAATGTGGTTCAGGTCCCTAGGCGGTCCTCTCGAACTAGACGCCCCCCCCCCCCCCAACAGACTTATGATCCACCCAAATTGCCGAACATACGAGGTCCACTCTTTAACAGCGGGAGGTGTTAGGACGGCCCAGAACATGACGCACCGTTCCTGTCGTCCGGAGGTCACGCCTGACAAAGGACTGCAAACCGGCAGGACAGCCTCGCCTGGGAAGCCCCCATGCGAACCAGACATTAGCACGCCGCTGAGTCATGCACGACCTCCAGGGGTCAGCAACACGCGAGGGCCTGCTCATGCGGGCGCTCAGGACTGGACCAGTAGGAACACGCTAACCGGACGAAGGCTGTACCCTTCAACACGAAGCCACGGACGGAAGGATGGAGAGTTGATGTACACAGGGTGACCGACGCAGTAAAGCTGTTCTCTGGTATCCTGTCTGTCTTCTATTCCGCCCAGAACTGGCGTCATACTTGTGGGGGATATAGCACCACACGTAGTACGAGGGCGGTCCATATGCCGGTGTCCGACCGGGTTCTCTTCACACGGGCAGGACAGACGAAACATTACACGACTACTGTCTTAAATGTCATTGTGTAGGCAGTGAGCACGCGTTTCTTGGTCGTACGGTGACTGGCGGATGTGTGCAACATGTTGTGCATATTTTAGGCTCCGTAGATATATATGAGAAGGTTGGAATTTCGCCCTCTGACAACTTAAGCGTACAATTGGGGGAAGAGAATTGCTCTGCGGAGGCATCCGGCAATATAAAAAGAGACAGCGGCGAGCGAACGTTCCTTTCGGTAACTTCTCATCAGGCCAATACAGTTAAATGGGACGGGGTACGGTGAAACAAAAATCGATAAAAGTTAGTTTTTAAATTCCAGGCTGGGCAAGAGCGGAAGGGCGCAGAAAGTTGTATGTGGTTAGTCAACCTTTGACCACGGTAAGCGCGGAGCCTGAACAGGGTTCTTTTGGCCGCATAGGGTCGGTTTTCGTCACCTGATGGCGGCCGCTTCTGCTGTTGCTAACAGGCACTGGCCCAGTAGGTTAGGGTAGCTCGAGGGGACCTTGTCAATCACACGAAATGCTTCAGTGGGGTCCACACGATGCCCTGAATCCACTGCATGCGCAAGAATGGCGCTGTCTATTCTCTTAGTTTCACCCTTTGCCAGCCATTCAAAGAACCTTGCCGAACGACCCGCAAAACACACCACACTAACCGCCGAAAAGAAAACGTTGTTCCTCAAAGTCCCCTTCCAAGGAGACGCTGCAGGTGAACTCTTAAGAAGACGCCTTGACCAAGCTGTCTCGGGAACCTTCCCAACAGCAAGGGTTCACATATCATTCTCTACTAACCCTATTCTACGCGGAGAAGGCAAGGATAGGCTGCCACCTCAGACCGCCTCAATGTGCATCTACTTATTCCCTTGCTCCTGTGGAGCAGGTTATATTGGTCGTACGAGTCGGCGCCTTTCCAAAAGAGAAAGAGAGCACCTACCCGCTTGGCTGGCAAAGGGTGAAACTAAGAGAATAGACAGCGCCATTCTTGCGCATGCAGTGGATTCAGGGCATCGTGTGGACCCCACTGAAGCATTTCGTGTGATTGACAAGGTCCCCTCGAGCTACCCTAACCTACTGGGCCAGTGCCTGTTAGCAACAGCAGAAGCGGCCGCCATCAGGTGACGAAAACCGACCCTATGCGGCCAAAAGAACCCTGTTCAGGCTCCGCGCTTACCGTGGTCAAAGGTTGACTAACCACATACAACTTTCTGCGCCCTTCCGCTCTTGCCCAGCCTGGAATTTAAAAACTAACTTTTATCGATTTTTGTTTCACCGTACCCCGTCCCATTTAACTGTATTGGCTGGATGAGAAGTTACCGAAAGGAACGTTCGCTCGCCACTGTCTCTTCTGAACATAGTTCTGGGGATTTTCACAACCTTAAAATATAAAAAGACCTTTTGCGACAACCTACCGAAGGGAGGGACTGTAAGAAAATGGTTTGCGAAGTTCGGGTCCAGAGATGTTAACCTGAACGGTATTCCACACAGCAGGTCAGAGACATTATCTGCGACTGTCTCTGATGATGGGTTAGGGGAGGGTCCGAAACGTCAGGCCAGTAGATTTCTTGCTGCTGATTTTCGGAAGCAGGGCAGGTTTAGAATTTTTTACCAACTTGACCGCCTGTTCACTTACTATAGCAAATGAGGCCGTAATTATTTGCCGGTCCCTTCATCCAAATGCCGACTAGCTTCCACAAAGGAAGCTCCCCGTTTGGTCTGATGACGGGGAGCTTAAGTTACAAACATGACCTGTCGTGATTTGGCCGTTGGTTTGCGGGTCAGAGCAACATGGCGCCCGTTCGGGAGGGCGTGATTTGGGATTTCCTGTTTGCCCACGTGTCTGGCAAGTCCGTGATGGGATGTGACGGATGGTTTGGACGCATGTTCAGGGGCCACCGTGAGAAAGCGCCCGCTTGTGACTCCTTATAGCTGGACCTGGGCACCTCGGATCAAGACTGAAGTCGGGCTGTTTAAGCAACACGGCTGCAGTTCAGCTTAATTGCTGCGGTCGTTGAGTGACAGCAAAACGTCGAAGATAGAACGCCGGAGTAGGTGCCACTGGTTCCATCCCAGATGTCCCACCGTATCCTGCGGTCTATTAACGACCGTGATTCCCAGTAGGCGCAGGACACAGGCCATCGCCTCAAAGAGGCTTGCAATGAGTTGTAATGTCTGCCAAACTATCGATTATTTAACTATAGGCATTACAACTAGTTTTTAATGTCCGCATTCACAAGTGAATGGAATGACAAAAGCACTGGACTGATGCGTGTGTCACATCGACACACTTTGGAATGCGTTGAGTTCGTATGAGATCTTAACCACTGGCGTACGTACGAGTGGCATGTCTGACACGGAGTCAGATTTCACGTCCGTTGCCACGTCCAGTCTCATCAAGATTCGGCCGATAGGCTCGTATAGGTCCCCGACGTATGGAACCTACTACTACGCGCTAGGAATTGTGGCTTGCATGGCTGCCAGCTGACGAGGCGTTTACTCCTTCAGAAATCCTTTTAGGAAAGAGAATCGGGTTGCAGCGGCTTCCTTTTGACGTGGTCCTTTTGGCATTCTCACCCATACGATCTCCCAGCTACTTGTCAGGGAAATGCGGGCCGGGTCGCGCCCGTGGCCCGCGTAGACGACCTTCTTAACATTGTCAGTCACCCCGTATCCACCCTCCTCTGGTCGGAAATGGATGCATAGTATGGGAGGAGGGAGGGAGGTAGACTCAGCACAAGCCTGCTCCACCATAAACAAATTTACACTCGAATTACTGTTGCGGCATGGCCTGTGCGCAGCCGCAGGCATTGCCTTCCCCGGCAGTCAAACTGTCACCACGTTTGTCACATTCCACAAGCATGAGTGCGTACCCGTTAGAGGTAGAGAGTCAAAGCGTCACTGGAGGTAGTTGAGTTCGGTCATTTTGACGTCCGTCTGCTGACTCATAGACGGGTGTCTTTGTGTCATTATGAATGTTTACTGGACAATTTTAGAGCCTAGTGTGTACAAAGTGCACTAGGGTTATTAAGTGATTTAGCATTTTCGAATAAGCCAAATGAGTTGGTCAAGAAGAACTTGGCAGCCCAGGCCGGATTTGTACCCGCGACGGCACATGGAAAGCTTGCACACGGCCGATTCACTCACCATTTGTCTATAAGGCCCCGAACCAGGAGTGGTGAGCTTGGTCGCATTTGGGCCAACTTGCCCGCCCAACCTACTGCAAAGTATGGAATTAACCAATTCAGATACAGTAAATTAAAATGGTATTGCCTACAAAGACAAGGGAGACTGGAATGGCCATTTCTGGCTTATTAGTCGTCGTCAGCCAGTCATATCCAACCCCAAAGTGTGCAGTACCTGGGGCTCGGTCTCCCGACCTGTTAGTTAGGAGTCCAACGCCTCTAACCACTGAGCCACGGGCTCGTTGTCCTGTCGTTTGCGAGCGGGAATGTAGGAGAGAGCTCACCGACCGTTTCTACGGAACTCATTCGTCCTGTTGTGCCTTAGTGCTCTCTCTCGAGCCCAACCAGCAGCCGCACAGTGGCGCATGATATAGGCAAAATAGCATTACCGACAAAGACAAGGGAGTATGGAAGGGCGATTTCTGGCTTATTAACCGTCGTTTGCCAGTCATACCCAACCCCGAAGTGTGGGACAAATGGGGTTCGAACTCACGACCTGTTAGTTAGAAATCCAACGCCTCTAACCACTGAGCCACAGTCTCGCTCACCGATCGTTCCTACGGGACTCACTTCTCCCGTTGTGCCCCAGGTGTTCCACACTTCGGGGTTGGGTATGACTGGCTGACGAGGGCCAATTAACCAGAAATGGTCATTCCAGTCTCCCTTGTCTTTGTCGGTAATAACATTCTGCCTATATCATGCGCCGCTGTGCGGGTGCTGGTTGGGCTCGAGAGAGAGGTAGCCCGTAAGGAGTGAGTAAGGACGAGTAAGTTCCATAGAAACGAGCGGTGAGCGGCCCTCTACCACAGTAAAGTAACTTCGCAAGCAGTCGGTATGGATTCGATCAGACTATTGTTAGGATCGATTAATCGGTGGTGTTTTTGCACATTTTATTAAGTCGTCATACTTATTTGTAAAAAACTCGGCATCCCTGACGGTATTAGATCACATGACAGATAGTGCACAGCCCTGGGTGTCCGCTCAATATACAGTAACGCATTAATACCCTTAGCTACAAATCTGTGATCCATAGATGTTTTGGCAGATTTTGAATATTCCCATGTTACACTTGAAAAGTCAAGTTGGCGAACACGCGTTTTCGGTAATTCTTCGTCAGGCCAATGCAATTACATGAAGGAATGAAAATGTGCAAAATCAACAGTGTTTATAGATGTCTCAAGGGCTATTAAGTCACTAATACTCATCATCCACACGCCGCCTGCA
>CACRXP010000213.1:826115-876945 GCA_902702965.1 Spirometra erinaceieuropaei
TCTGTAAAAACCACAAGCTGTAAAAGTGACTACTTAAGTAACATGAAATTTTCTCACAGATTTTCGATGCCCTTAAAAATTCAATTATTTTTCGTAAGAAGAATGCATAAAAAATCCGTCCTTTTATTCATTCGCATGAAACTTATATCTTCCAATTTTATGTTTGAAAAAGGGCATAATTCGGTTTTCAAAACCGTTCGAATTCCTTAATAATTTTGAACCCGATCTGCCGTTACACTTTCATTCAGGGTTTCCAAACTACAAGCCGCATATTTCCTGCGTGCGAAAAACCATACATTGCCCTCCGGTATTAAGAGTGAATTATACGGCGTGTATAAAATTTGGCAGTGGATTTGAGCCATACTGTTAACTTTACAAGCAACATTAGTAAGTGCAGAGACACGATGACTTATGATTGGACATTTCACGGTATTTAAAATCTCCCAAGTAGAAACGTTTTTAAAACCGAACTATACGCAGCATGATGATTAGTTTCATAAACCTATTTAATCGATCTTTTTGAAACAAAAACGCATTTCGGAATTTATATTGATAGTTCGTGTTGACAATACAGAGGCAGGACGTTTTATAAACGGCCATTTTATGGTTTAAAAAAATCTTATAATAAAGACTTTTTGGGGCCGGATTATACCCTTCCTTCGGGCATAAAATTGAAAGAAGATGTAATCTTCTACTCGATAAATAAAAGAATAATTCTTTTAATGCATGCTTTTCATGACATATAATTGAATTTACAAGGGCATCGAAAATCAACGATAAAAATTCACGCTATTTAAGCAGTCATTATTACAGTCTGGCGCCTGCATGCTGCATGATGGTTAATTTTAAGACTCTAGTTAAGTAATCTTTTCGGAATGAAAACGCATCTCACAGTTTCGGTTAACATTTCAAGGGTTAACATACCAAATGCACTTACGTAGTATGATATTTTCCTACCGATTTTTAGTGCCCTTATCATTTAGAATATATTTTATAGAAAAAGTGCCCAGACAAATTTTTTTCGTACAGTACGGTAGCTTTTTGCGTCTCGTTCAAGTTTTATACTTGAAAAAATCACATCTTTCGGATCTAAGAATTTTTTAACTCCCGAATAATTTTGAACCCGATCTGCCCTTACACACATTCAGGGTTTACAACCTTCAAAGTATATACCTTCACTGTGAGGAGAATCGCAAGCCACTAAATATTACTAGGAATATATTATGCAGGACTCTTAAAATTTTGCAAGGCGCGTGAGGCGTTGTTCACTTTAAAAGCAGCAGTAGTAAACATGCTGACGCGCTGCTTTATGATTGAAAATTTTACAGTTTTGAAAAATCCCATAGGTAGAAGCTTTTTGAAACCTAAAGGTACTCTTTTCTCAAATTGAGAATCTGCAAAGGATGTAATATACTGTCAAATAAATACAAAAATAATATGATTATGCACGTTTTTAATAATATACACTTGAATATATCAGGGCATTCAAAATCAATGAGTAAATGGCAAACTACTTAAGTTGCCATTTTACGGTGTCTACGTAATGCAGGCGGCCGAAATGAAACTTTTTTAAAATCCGGAACCCTGACGTGATCGAAATTTTTCGGGATTGTTCTGCACAATAAGTAATAGTGCAACCTATTTAAGTATTATTTTTTAATTGAAAACACATTTTGGAATTTCAGTTAAAATTCCATAGGATAGCACATCAACTCTATCCTCCGGAGCACTGGTCTGTCTGATCAAAAAAGCACTCCACATATCTTGTCGTGATCCTGTTATTCCTATTTATGTTTGAGATTCAAACTTTAGGGTGTCCTCATAGCAGTCTTTGCAAATTACCCACTGCGTAACATTTTAAGTCTTGATAAGCAGAGATGTTATTTCTGCTTTGGGAAGGTTCACATAGTCAACCTAAATAAAAGTCTTTAAGATTACGGCCCATTATCAAAGCGGTGTGCAGTAGTTAAGCATGAATATCGGTTCTTTGTCGCTACCAGGAAATCAGACCCGAGGGTATTCGGTCGTAAAACATAGAAACCTCGACCATTTGAAACAGCCTCTTTGTCTGGCAGTAAACTGTAAAAGTAAGATGAGGTGTGTTGCCAAAAGTGATCAATAATGAAACTTTTCGCGAGATCGATTTATTAAAAACACAAAATGCTACTGTCGATCAAGCCCACCCCCCACGAATATTTTAACAGACGGGTTTAGTATTGTCAGTAATGTTTAATAATGTCAGAAGTATCAGAGCACTACAAGAGCCCGTAGTGCCGTCAAATACTACCTTGTTTTATAACTGATGTTTGTTTTGGACCAACCTCTGAGTCTGATATTCCCAAGATAAATTTATGAATTTAATTAAACTAGAGCGTACAGAATGCTTGCTTTTGGTCAGACATTATGCAAGTGAAGCTCATTTTTCCTGTTAATCGATGTCTGTGTACATTTAATTGCTTACAGAGGAACTGCACTGAAAACTTCTTAATGCTCATGTTACAGAAGATTTCATATTCTTAAGAGTCTATGCCTGAAGAGGAAGGGAAGTTCAATTTTTTTAGCATGGCTCGACGATAAGTGCGTGATTTATTTCTGTCTCATACATTCTTTGAACTCAATTCAAAATAACCCTAAAGATCACGTCAGGAAACCTTATGAAGCACACACAATATTCCAGAAAAATAGGATTTTTGCACTGATAATAAGCCCAAGAGTAGTAAACTACAGCGATATTCATATGAAAGCCCGTAGAAGTCTGAAAATTTTCGCAAAATTGACCGCCCTTCGCATTTGGGGTAGACCCCTACCATGGTCGTTGCAGGGTCTAGACAAAGGCATCTTAAGAACGCAGTACAGGATCACATAGACATAGATTACAGTCTCCCCTGTTGAGATTACACATTAAACAGCATCTCTGGTCGTTTTATCGCCAGTCTGCGCTTAACAGGGCAGATATTTCGAATTCCTGCGAAGTTATTAGCGTCTGCTACGTGGGTCAAAACAAGGCTTGAGACGGGCCCGGTCGTGTTCTGGGAAGACTGAGCAGCGCATGCTTTCATTTATATATTTATAAAAAGACGATCAGTCGCTGGGCTTCACGGGAACAGGCCGAAGAAGTCGCCTGGACTTCTTGATGATGAGGTCGACCGCTCGCAAAAATAACTTTCCATACAGTCACAGGGTGCGTACTCTGCATAGCGTACTTGATGTTTGCATGAGATAAATCCTCCAAATTTGATGCTTCTGCGCGCACGCAGCACATTTTGCCTGCACTCATGTCCTTGGAAAGTACTTACTGTATCTCCTATTAACACACTTCAGTTGGTATCAGGCACAACTCTAGGAGGTTTTCATCGTGGTATGAGAAAAAAGTCTGTATATTCGGACATGTTCAATACATTCCGCGCGTATGAGGGTTTAGGGATTAATAAAAGTGAAACACTACTTGGATTCAGACAACGCTGATTTCTTGCTTGTGGTTTAAAGTTGAGAGGATTGATAATACAGACATAATTTGTTATATGACTGACAAGGGTTCTTAAGCTCCGGCCTTTAGCGGTCGATGCTCGACAGCAAACCGGAACGTTTTCGTTAAAATTAACTCCTCTCAGTGATCTCTCCCAATTCTCGGGACAAAGCGCAGACTTTACAGCTCCATGTCTCGAGACGCAGTAAATACATTAAAAGAGATACAGCTCTGAGGTTGGGCTGTCTGCTTGTAGTCAAATTGCCATCGTCAGCAAGTCAAACCTTAAGCTCACCGCTTGACTAACGAAATGGAGGCCTCCTCATTGTGTGATGAAGAGATGTAGCAATCGGATTTAGGGGAAAAATAAGGTAAGATTTGGTTATGTAACCTCGCCTGATGGACACAATAATTTTAGGGTTAAGGCTAGGGGTTATAATTAAGGAATACGGATAGGGGTTAGAGTTAGGGGTTAGGGTTGGGGCTGGGGATTAGGACAACTGTTTCGCAACCACTCAAAGTACAACTGCGAATTCCCAATAGCTTTTCCTTTGCATTCAACTGCTTGACCTCGTCGGCTGTGCGTTTCCTGGCCCCACCTATAAAAATTCCTATTACCACCGGTCGCGTATTACATGTGGCTGGAGTTTGTTTATCTCAGGTGGGGCCACATAACCATATTTGGGCAAAAATTAGTAGGAATAGCTTATAAGGCCCCCTAAACCGGGTATGAGAACAGGAAACGTTTGCAATGCGGATGGATTTGAGCCGGCTTCCAGTGAAATTAGAGTTAGGTTCAAGGTAAGGGCGAGGCCAAGATTAAGAATTAGGTTTAAGGCCAGGTTTCAAGTTAACAGAAAGTTAGGCAAGAATCAAGTTTAGGGTTAAGATAGGGACTAGCGTTGCCTGCAAAGCCAGGGTTGAGGATAAGAGTCAGGATTAGGGCAAGGAGTTGGTTTCATATTAAATTTATTTTTGGGGAAGGGACACGGAATTACCTCGTACTTCCCGTAATTACGTTTAGGTCCATCTTTAGTACTTGTATGGGGCGTTCTCATTCCCATGTTTTGTTTTAGAGACCAGAGGTAGTTTGGGTTGTTGAAAAAAAGGGCGAATTCAGACTGTTTCCTTGTCTCCACATGCAAGTAAGCTTCTCGGAAAGGGTCGATTACGCTGTCCTGGACCCAAGTGTAAGCGCAGTGTGGGCATTGAAAGTAAAATTAGCCAAAGGGGGATGCTGAGATCGTTAGTGGGAAAGTAGCCGAGGCTGAAACGGAAAAGGCAGTCTGATGTATGACGAATGGGGACGATACTGACGGAAGCCTAGAACCCCCGCAAAAGACCTGACTGATAGGACATGTGGGGCAACCACACCCCAAACCTAACGGTAAACCTAATTTTAAACGTAAGTATAAGTCTAACGCTAACCCTAAATTTAACACTTAACCAAACCCTGAGCCAACCACAAAACCTAGTACTATCCCTAAGCCTAAACTCAACCCTGACCCAAATCTTAACCCTAACCTTAACCACAAACTTAACCGCAACCCTATTCTAATCCTATAATCATCCCTAACTCTTACCTAAACACTAAACGTAAACCCAAACCGTAATCAAAACCCTAACTCCGACCAAAGCTCGTACGCTTAACACAAACGCTGACCCTAAACTCAATCCTCAGCCTGACATTAACCCAGACACTAAAACTAACTTTACCTCTAACCCGAAATAGCAGGTTACCCTTTTCCGTTTTAGTATTGGCTACTTTCCCACTAACGATTTCGGCGCTCGCTTTCGGCTTGCTTTATTTGCAATGTCCACATTACGGTAACAGCTGGGACCAGGAGAGCGTAACAGACCCCTGCCAACTTTTCGTTTAAAAAACCGATTAACTTCACGCCCTTGAGTGTCAAAATTTAAGGAGACACTTTTTTTATAAAATTTTTATATGAGACGAACCCTTTAGCTTTTGTCTCTATGGAACGAGATTGAACTGTGACGGTCACTAAAAGGTCAATTTGTAGAAATTCGCACGCCCCCTAACCGTAACTCCTATCCCCTAATCCCTAACTCCAAACCCTAGCACCCTAACCCCAACCCCCAATCTTAATCCATAACCCTGACCCCTAACCCCAATCCCTAATCCTAATCACTAAACCTTACCCCTAACGGGTACGGCTACGAAAAAACATCTCGCCGTTACTCATTGTAAATTCAGTTGGCAGCGGGGCGCGAATCAACTTTGTTTGAAAACTCTCGTTAATCATATTTACAGCCTAACGCATGTGGCATTCAGTTCATGGCAAAACAAAAGTTTATGTGGAGGCCGACAAGTATTAGCACCCACTGCACTGCCATAGTCTGATTTTTGTAAACGACCGTGGTCTCTAAAAACTACTCGTGTTGGGTCTAATTGAATTTGAAATTTTCCATTATTTGAATTCCAATACTTCGTTTTAGCTCTAATATCAATTTGGCCTTTTGTAAACGAATGTAATCCCTAAAACAGCTCAAGTCTGCTATAAAAATTTCAAACATTTTAGACTGGAGGGACAAAGAGTGCATCATTTTCTTCATTTCTACGTTGGTAGAGTTGAAATCTTCCTCTATCAGGCTGATGAAAGCCTTTTGTCATAATAGAGGTCTACCAACCCGGATCTTTTTAAAGAAAAACCTTGTTTGAGAGGGAGCGTATTTTCTTCAAATACCCCTATGTAATATTCCACTTTTGTAATGTGAAATATACATGAGTGTACTGACCAGTTTTGTTTCCAGAAAGAGACTGCTTAGTGCCGCAAAACTACCTTACAAAGATGGATCTCAGCACTTTGCTGATCCGGGTTTCTGGTATGACTAATGTTTCAGAGACGATCATTCCAGTTTTGGACTTCGGTTTTTCTTAAGGCAACGGACTTGATTCGGAATTTTCAGAGGTTTATGCGGGAACCTGAGGTAAATCTTTACTGGTGACTGTAGGTAAGTCAGAAACCGCGAAGAGTTCTTCGAATAGCAATTTGACTGTGAAAGGCTTCGTTTCGATATCAATAACCGGCGATAGATTAGCTTTCGGCGTATGTGTATATATATATATATATAGAAGAAAATTACCGACAGGGACAAGGGAGACCAGAATGGCCATTTCCAGTTCGTTGGCAATCGTCAGCTAACCTTTCCGGGGGTCAGGTTTGAAGCACCTGCTATTTGAACCTAAAATATTTAGTCATCATGCGTTAGTAAGTCAAACGCCATAAAAACTGAGCCACGGGCACATTGTCCTGCCTGTTTTGATCAAGAATATTAGCCTAAGTTGATGGCGCCTTCGACAATCTGGTTGCACGACACGACTGAGACAAACAAGCTCCGAGTGGATAGCAGAGGTCACGATCAGCCAACGATCCACCAATGCAAACTCGTCCAGGCCATGATAGCAGATGGCGAGAGTAATCAAAAACATAAACTGGTAGAAAACTAAGCTGGATCTATTATACTCTTATTTTATCAACTAAAACGCTAATTACTATTTAGAAGCAAACTTACGTTCGAACACATCAAATTTGGTCCACAGACGATGTATGTAATATCTGCGGAGAGACGCGGTTCGTCTTTGTCCCACCAAATGGTATAGTATGTGTGTTTGAGGAGAAACGAGTGCACAGTAATATATTAGCCCTCTTTGGCAGAAAAAGCCCGCCTGGATGACAGTGGTGTCGAAAGGTACATTAACTATCAGGCCGCACTTAGTCCAGATATTTTAATGTTCGAGCTTTTAGCTATTCTCCTTCCCGGTAGTATAATAAATTATGCATGTCAGTATTCATACATCACTGACCGTCTGTGGGAAGACGTTAAGATAGAGGGACATGAAAGTGGGTTATTCCAATCAGGATTTCAAGTCAAAAAATGGCGAACACTTCCTTCCATTAAAAAATGATATGAAAATGTCGAACGACCCCGCGGACGCCCCAAATATAGGTGGCACTCCTGCCGACAACTACAATACGCATCCAGCCTGTGCACCTTAAGGAAAGGTTGATTAGTTCAATAAGAAGTCGTCTGAAAGATCTCACGTAACGCTTGCAATGCGATGTACTGTGGTCAGATTAAAAAATCAGTCCATCTAACGTGCATTGTTTGTGCTTGCCTATGTCATGAAGACCGAGAATTTCCAGAGGTAATTCTTTCAGATGACTCGTGCATTAATCGACACAATGAATTAGACGCCGTGTACAATAATCTCAAGAGCTAATGGAAAGGGCGACGATTAGTCCGAAAGAGTTGTTATTTCACAGCACTGTCTTATTGGTAAGTACAACAAAGCAGTATCGTTTTTTAGGTACATTTAAAGTTTTAAGCGTTTTGTATATTTGCTCTGGGTATGTCGACAGCCTGGAGAAGTAGCGTCGAAAATTGACAAAATAAAACATATATGCTAGCACAAAGAACCTTCTTCGTGCAAAAGATCTATATATATATATAAATTGAAAAACAGGCATCCCAAGAAATATAATTAGAAAGATGAAGTTCTTTGGGAAACAGCAAAATTTTATTGTGAATTTTCGAGACTGGTTCCCCAGCTCGTCTTCAGACAATGGGTGTGCAAAAACAATTAACTTTTAGCCTGAGTCTAACAAAAGGAGTCAATGATTGGTTAAGATTGTCACCTCGGGATTGGCTGACGCAGTTTGAATCTGTCCTTAACGATTTTGTATGCGGCATCTAAATCGATATGCCGGTTGATGCATGCCTCATCTGAGTGCATTGCTTCCAGGAATTCGCGGCCTTTTCTTGATTGGCAGGCGCCAACAATGCGAGTGTTCTCCCATGCGAATTTATGCCCAGTGTCTAGTGTGTGCATGGCCACCTGGGATAAATGGTCGCGTCTCTTCACCGCTAACTGATGCTCATGTAAACGGGTTGAGACAGATTTCCCAGTTTGGCCACAATAAACGGCATCACAACTAGAACACGGGATTTTGTAGACGACACCTTTTCTTTTAAGCTTGTGCACCCTAAGGACAGGGTCGGCTACCGTGAAAGAAAAGGTGTCGTCTACAAAATCCCGTGTTCTAGTTGTGATGCCGTTTATTGTGGCCAAACTGGGAAATCTGTCTCAACCCGTTTACATGAGCATCAGTTAGCGGTGAAGAGACGCGACCATTTATCCCAGGTGGCCATGCACACACTAGACACTGGGCATAAATTCGCATGGGAGAACACTCGCATTGTTGGCGCCTGCCAATCAAGAAAAGGCCGCGAATTCCTGGAAGCAATGCACTCAGATGAGGCATGCATCAACCGGCATATCGATTTAGATGCCGCATACAAAATCGTTAAGGACAGATTCAAACTGCGTCAGCCAATCCCGAGGTGACAATCTTAACCAATCATTGACTCCTTTTGTTAGACTCAGGCTAAAAGTTAATTGTTTTTGCACACCCATTGTCTGAAGACGAGCTGGGGAACCAGTCTCGAAAATTCACAATAAAATTTTGCTGTTTCCCAAAGAACTTCATCTTTCAAAATATATATATATATATATATATTTCATATGGTAAAGGTATATATATATATATATATTCACTCAGGAACGGGCACACACCGATCCATTGGCTTCCCGAAGCAAACAAGCTTCGTATCGGCGATAGGGGTCACGAACAGGCAACCACCTACCAGGCCGAAGTCGGCCAAGCTATGATAGCAGAAAGAAGGCGACCAAGTTTATGGGTAAGGTGATATAGCGTTCTTTCGAGCATGTTTGTCTAAATTCAGCCAATCATAGCCCTGACCACCAGCTAGGACCGAAAGCTTAAGCATGCGCTCACACACCTGGCGCAGCTGGTCCATCACTGGGGTCTACCAGATGCATCATAAGCACGTCATCGAACCGAAGTTCCTCAGTGCATCTTCATTTGTCATTCTCTGTCGCTGCAGATCGGGTAGTTATTCACGCAGGAATGGGCGCACATCAATCCATTGGCCTCCCGAAGTAAACAAGTTTCGTATGGATGATAGGCGTCGCGTGCAGACGACCGCCTACCAGGTCGAATTCGGCCAAGCTATGCTAGCAGATCGCATGTTTGTGTTTCCGGTCCTGGCAGTTGATCAGGGTTATAATTGGCTGAGGGAAGACAAACAAGCCCGAAACAGTGCTGTAGCCCTTTACCCCTCAGACTCTGTGGTCTTCCCTCTGACATACATATATATATATATATTACGATATCTTATAAAATCCGGAAGAATCTTTTTATGCGGACATAAAGAACCATACGTCAGGAAACGTCAAAGGTCTTGAAGGTCGAGTTGCTTTTTAAAGCAAATGCGTCGCAATAATTTTTTTTAAATGTAAAGAGCAACATTGAGGTCGACTTCCTACAGACCATGCAGCAGGCATTCATGCGTAGTAACATTCAGATGACGTGATTTCAGCTAAAATCTACAAATAAAACAATATTATTTCGTTCCAGAGAATGTGATGACAGTCAGCAGTCAGTCTCATAAAATTGTAACCATAATTGTGAAATATATCTTCACATTGGAAGGACTGTTCGACTGGAGCTCTAAAAGTGGTTATCGTGATTTTAGCTAGAATCTAAAAATACAGCAGTGTTTTTTCGTTCCAAAAGAATGTGGTAACAGGCAGTAGCCAGTCTCATGAAATTTTAACCAAAATCATGAAATTCGAACGATTATTGGACTGATTTTCTTGTAGCATAATTCCAATACATTTTGTTATTTGTTATTTGTTATTTGTTTGTTTATTTGTTATTTGTTTTGTTATTTGCTGCCGACAAAATCAGCACTCCAAAAAAAGTGACACATTTATTAGCATGAAGTTCTTATACTAACTTTCAATACCAGTAAATTTCTAATATACTTTACAGCAAACGTAAACGCGATACTATTTTTTGCACTCACGTGGTAGTAAACAACGTCTCCGTTGCATTTAATACTCGAGGAAAACGCGTTTTGCAATCTTAAAAAGTTTCAAATTATGAGATTTTCTAAGACCACGCAATGTTCATTTTATTGGCGTGGCATTTTTGCGTTTTTAATGTTCCTCATAAAACATACATTAGAGTCAGCACTCATTGCGAAATTCGCGGAACCCTATTTGATATCAGCTTAATGGCATAAGGGAATCCTTGGCTCTGTCCATACAGAAAGTATGCATGCGGCAGACGTGGAAACCCCAATCGCAAATACGACGGCAGGTCGATATCAAAATTACTTGAAAATTAGGAGACTTCTTTAAAACTAAAAATATATTTTCTGTGGCCATTAATTTTGAAGCAGATGCGATTTGCTACGGCAGGAATACGAGACGGGAAATTTACCCTCATGGCTTCCTGTAATATACACTAGATGTGCTTACTCATGAAGCATTAACTAAAATTATGAAATGCGTTTTCGACTCAAAAAGATTATTTAATTAGTGTCGTAATATTAATCACCATGCAGCATAATCTCGTACCGATTCGGGTACCTATAATGCCGGCTTTTGAATGAACTTCTCTCCGGCCACTTGAAAAAGTGCAGTCTCTAAAAATGACTACTTAAATGGCATGACTTTTCCCATTGATATTCGGTTAGAAAATGTTTCTAGTTATGCGAATTATTAGGACCGTAAAATGCCCTATCATAAAAAGTTGTATCTATGCGTTTACTACTGTTTCTTGTAAAGTTTACAATTAGCACAAAGCTACTGTTAAATTTTATGAAACGTATTCGGTCTTCTTTTAATAGCGTATGTAAATGTACGGTTTTCGATACACGGAAAATATACAATTTGTAAATTGGAAACCCCGAATGCAAATGCAACGGCTGGTCGGATTCTAAATTATTGGGGAATTGAAAAACCATTGGAACCCGATTTAAACCCTTCCCTAGAGTAAAAAATTTGAAGATGAGATAATTTTTTGCCAAATAAGTAAACGACTGAACATTTTATATATGTCGCCTGTGAGACATATTCGAATTTATGAGGGCGTCGAAAATCAATGAGAAAAATGCATGCCACTTAGGTAGTCATTTTTGCCGAATGTAGTTTTTGCAGGCGGCTGAAAAGAAGTTAGTTCAAACGCCGGCATCCTGAGGTATCTGAATTGTCATAAGATTGTGGTGCGAAAGGATTCCTATTACAACCCTACCTAAGTAATCTTTCCGAGTCAAACCGCATTCAAGAATTTTGGTTGACATTTCATGAGTTAGCATATCTAATATATTCGAATTTATGAACATAGTGAAAATAAGTGCAAAAAGATGCATCCTGATTAAGAAGCCACTTTTTCATCGTGTGCGGATTCAGCAGGCAGCCGAAAATGAGCTGACATCCTGACAAACCTGAAATACCCTGGGATATCGTTGCATAATAATGCACATTACAACACATGTTTAGTAATCCCACCCAATTGACAATGCATTTCATAATTTTGGTCAGAATTACAGTAGGTGAGCTAACTCATGAAATATCAACCGAAATACGGAAATGAGCTTTCGTTTCGAAAAGATTAATTAAGTAAGGTTGTAAAACCAATCGTCGTGCAGCATAATTATATAACGACGCAGCTAGCTCACGATGCCGGCTTACAAACAAACGTTTTTCCAGCTGTATGAAACAGCCACACAATGTAAAAAATGACTACTGTGATTGCATGCATTTTTCTCATTGATTTTCGATGCCCTTAAAAAGTTAATTATATTTCATGGAAAACAGGCATAAAAATATTAATTTTTCTGCTCATTCGGTGGGTGAATTTAATTCGGATTTTAAAAGCTTTTTCTAATTCCCGATTAATTTTTAGCTCTCCCCTGCCGTAATAACTGCATTCAGGGTTTCTAAAATACAAGCCGTATATTTTCCGCGTACGGAAAACCGTAAATTTCTCTACGGCATTCAGAGGAGATCATATAGGGTTCAAAAAAATTAGCAGTGGAGTTCAGCATTATTGTTAACTTTACAAGCCACATTGGTAAATGTAGAGACATGACGATTTATGAAAGGCTATTTCACAATATCTCGCAATAAGAAATTTTTTTAATACCAAATTATACCCTTCCTTCGAGTATAAAATTGAAAGAAAACGTAATTACCTACCGAATGAGTAGAAGAAATAATATTTTTACGCATGTCTTCCATATGATATTATTGACTTTTTAAGGGCATCGAAAATCAATTAGAATAATGCATGCGATTTCAGTAGTCATTTTTACGGTGTGCGCCTGATTCATGCAGCTGAAAAGAAGTTTTTTTGAAAGCCGGCATCCTGAGGTAGCTGCATTGTTATAGAATTATGCTGCACGACGATTGGTTTTACAACCCTACTTAACTAATCCTTTCGAAACAAATGCGCATTTTGGAATTTTGGTTGACATTTCATGAGTTAGCCCACCAGCTGTACAAGACATCGGTCATTGACCAGGCCGTGTGTGGTATAGGTAGACCGAAATTTTAAATTGGTCAACCACTGCACTTTCGGTCGTCTTGACGCTCTCTTGTCATGTGCCGGAGGAGAGGACGAAAAGACGCAGCGAAATGCCTTTCCATTTCAGGCACAAGTTTCACCCTGTGGGGCAGTGCTGGACTGCTTGTGGAATGAGATATATTGAGGTGTTTGGTAAGAGATCTCCTCATCAGTGACCTGCCGGGTTCGAACAAGTCACCGGCTCGCGCGAGAGGCAGATGACGATCCTACTAATTCATGTTTGTCAGTAATAAGTGTGAGTTCTGAAGATTGCTGACTGATGGATGTTTTAATGCTCCCCCCGCCCTCTAAGAACGAGAATGAATCCTGGTGAGTGTGTCCTTCGTGGCGTCTTGTGCGCACCTAAGATCTGATTTGGTGCGAGGCGCATGTTAAACGACGGCTTTACGCCAGGTCAGCCTTAGCGCCCAATCTCATCGCCTGTCACTTTCTGATGTTTGGTTGGGGAAATAAAGAGTGAAGTTGGCCCCGTTTGGAGTCATGGCTTAATTCCTCGCTAGAGAAAAACGAACGCGGTTGTAGCCATGATGGCGCACTGACGGCTGTGACCTTGACGGCTGCGAGTTGATAGGAATACTAAGCTCTCCTCAGGCATGAAGGTCATTTGCAACGGCTTCTACTTTTTGCACCCATCGTGGCTTTGCAAATTACGTCAGCTTTCCGGCCACGACTTATTTTCGAAACTCAGTGAATGTTTAGTTACTGACCAGCGGGTGTGTGGCACGCGTAGATTATGGGTTTGCGCAGCGGCAAGCAATTTTTGATGTCCATAAAAATTCAAATATATTTTATGGGAACCATGGATAAAAATATTCATTCTTTTGCTCATTCAGTAGAAAAGTACGCCTTCTTCCAATTTTGCCCTCGAAGCAAGGGTATAATTCCATTTTCAAAAACTTTTTCAATTCCCAAAAAATTTTGAACCCCGACCTGCCTTTATACTTGCATTCAGGGTTTCCAAGCTAGAAGTTGTATACTTCCCGCGTACGGAAATCCTTACATTTCTCTACGGTAATAAGAGGAGTCTCTATGGGGTTCATAAAATGTAGCAGTGGGTTTTAGCCATATTGTTAACTTTACAAGCTCCGTTGGAAAATGAAAAGACATGACGTTTTATGAACGGCCATTTCACGTTATTCAAAAATATCACAATAAGAAACTTTTTAAAACCGAGTCATTGTAGCCTGACTCTCCGTCCTAGCAGATGGTATACTTGCGCCGCATCTATCTCGCTCTCTCCTTCCCTACCCATATGAGTCCGGTGTCAGGTCAGAGCCAAGAAAACCAGAGCGGAGAACGGGAACTGCAGCTGACGGAGCTAAACAGTCCGATTGCGCGTGCTAAACGCGCCTGCTACGATGGGCCAAGTTTTTAAGGAAATAGCAAAGTGACGGCTCAGATCCCAACAGAGTGGAATTGCCACAGTGGTCACATTAAGAAGGAGTCATTGTAGCCTGACTCTCCGTCCTGGCAGAAGGCTCGATTCATCTCATCAGTCGGCAGCCTTCCAAGCCCCTATGATCATTTATTCGAACGCTCGAGATTGAGCCTCGAGGCACAAAGGCAGGAGCGTGTCCCGTAACCGGTCGCTGAACCCTGCTCCAACATTATTAATATGCCTCATAGCAGCCTACGGGACAACAACCCGCGACCAGGTGGTAGAGCGCTAGATTCCGCGATCAAAGATGCTGTGGCCAAATCTGGGGTCGCGTGTGGCCGGCTGATGATGACTACTGAGCCGAAACTGCTGCCATAAGGCGCTAGCTTATCTGGCTGGACATCTAATCCAAACCAGCCTGACCCGTCCACAGCTATTGTCATCACCTGGTCTTTAGAAGCAGCTAAACACCTGAGGGCAAAGTGCATGCAGAAATAGTAATCTGCACCGTTTAAAACGGAAGCCTTTTTGCACTTTGTGCTCAGCTGACTTCAAACCAAAAGTACCCACTCCGGGGAGTTTGTTGTGGCTCGTATTTCAAACACCGGGAAGCGAGTTCTTGGCAAAGCACCCCACCAAGAAAGTGCTCAAGCACTGGACTATAAAATGGGCCTTCTCGGTCCCTAAGACTCGGAGCGATAGCTGGCGATACACCCGTCATCATGGCCGAGAATCGGAAAGTCACTATCCGGAGTTTTGATATGAGTCCTGAGGTGAAGGATGATGCCGTTAGGTTGGCTCTTCTGGCTGTATCAAAGTACGAAATTGAGAAGGACATGGCCGCGTTCGTGAAGAAGGAATTCGACAGGCGTCACGGCGAGACCTGGCACTGCATCGTGGGAAAGCATTTTGGCAGGTAGGTACATGGACCGGAAGTGAACATTTCCCAGTTTTTCTTACAGAAAGGTGCATTTTTAGTCATTCAATGGGCCTGGCTTTCCATATGCCTAGAAAAATATTTTTATAATTTTTTATTTTCGCCGTATCAGCTGACGCGTTTATCGTCGCTACCCAGGACTACCACCGGCTCCCTTACCCACCAGATTTCAATGACAAGACACAGTCAAACCGAAGCGTACCAAACACGACCTGTGAGCCGGTTGAATCTCATCTCAGTAAGCAGGATCCATTAAGTCTGACTGCCAGTTATACAGCCACTCACGCAAAGGCCGTGTCATTTCTTCGGTTGAAAACCTTCCAAGCACGATTTCTAGGACGTCATTACGGATTCAGGAGCGTTAGATTTATTACAGTAAGGTGTGGGCTGGTTTGCTGTGGGAAAGGAATCTCCGGTGCTGACGTTGTTGTCGCGCTTCTCTTTCCCATGCCCAATCGGCTGTTTGAGCATCTCAGCCAGCTGATGCTGGAATTGGACGCAGTGACTGGCGCGGCGTGGATCCTGCACCTAGGCGTGTCCCAACATCCCCATATGGAGCAGTAATTATGGAGGTAGAGCACTCAGGGCAGTACGATTAACGCATGCCGCGGCTAGGTTTCAGCAACTTAACCTAAGTGCAGAATTACAAGTTAACCACTATCGAACATTGTCACGCATAATTGAACGTTTGTAAATCCCGCTGCCGTTCAAATAACGTCTGTTGGCCTTGAGAGGGGCTCTGTTACTGAATGCTAGCAACCAGAAAGCACTGTTGACTTTGCGAGAACAGAAGAACTAACGTGAGTTGAGTCTGGCAAAGGGGAAGAGGGTGGCAGAATCATAGGGGCTGTTCTAATGACCACTAAATGAGATTTATCAGTTAAGAAACAGATTTGTAACCTCGGGAGATCAATATACGTTCTGCATGTCGTTACGCAATTCCCTAGTCTTTAATCGATTGCCTGACATTACCTTCCTTCTACGCCGTCCCGTAGCCGTAGCATTCGCCTGGCTGTGAGAACCAGCTCCACGGACCACCCCAAAAGATTCGTATGTCGTCCATGTTAGGTCTTCAGCGTTCTTATAATTAAAGTGGGCAAGTTAGAAATAACAGTTACTTATTATCCTCCCCCCTCTCTCTCTTCCTCCTTCATTTCAGCTATGTGACACACGAGAAGGACGCCTTCATCTACCTCTACGTAGACAACTTGGCATTCCTGTTGTTCAAGTTTTCACAAATTTGAACCTGCCAAATATGCCTTTTCCAACTTACTGAATACACCTTCACACTGAGTCTTTCTTGGGCTGATTGCGATGATAGGGCAACGGCGAAGGAGGCTGTTAGACCACATCAGACTCAAAATCTGTTCCACAGTTTCCACACTGAGTCGGCAAACGATGTGGGAGCAGGTGCCACTGGACGGTGGGCGAAGGTATTTTTAAGGGTTGTGTGTGGAACATTCAGACATAATTTCTTTGGCTTCTAGCTCACATGCATCTGCCGGTAGGTAGATATCCGGGGGCAAGATGTCGACTAGGCATGTTCGTTTGACTTCCCTCTCGCAGACTCTACCGACATTTCCTGAATCTTGCGACAAGGTGGCGATAGAAGTCGATGTTACTTTGTTTACGAGTTTGCTTTCTGATCTCTGGCCAGACATTGGTCCTATCGTGGTACTGGCTGTTTGTGGGGACATCTGATTTGTTAACAGTAAAAACAGAACTCTCAAAGGCGAGATTTCTGCTAGTCGATGCAGAAACAAACAGGTCTCAATAACGTGTGTGTCAAGACAAACAAATCACGAGGAAACAAAAGAGCTGATTTCTATATGCTCGTCGCCATGGGTGCGGACACCGAATGGTTTATGGAATCGGGGAGTCCCGTTAAAAGCGATACCGGAAACACCATAATTTCCAGGCGGGAGGTGTATATGTGGGCAAAATAGCATTAGCGACGAAGACAAGGACACAGGAATGGCTTTTTCTGGGCTGGTAGCTGTCGTCAGCCTACCATCCCCAACCCTGAAGTGTGCAACTCCTGGGGTCCGATCCCACCATCTGTCGCTTGGAAGTCCAGCATTCTACGCACGGAGCTACGGGCTCGTTTTCCAATCGGTTACGATCGGGTATATAAACAATGATAGATAGTCGCACACCGATCGCGCAAGTGAGCGTCAAACCAGCGGATTACAGAGAGCACGGAATTGGCAAATTTTTCGGATACCCTTTAGCATATTGGCAAGCAGTACTGTTATAAACATCTTCAGTCTGTTTTTTTAAACGCCAACCTTCTCGAAGCATCGAATAAAATGAGGTAGACATTCCTTCAGACGAAGGCACATTCGTTAAGTGGTTGGCAAGCTTGATCGACAAGGGAAAATGGACTTCTGCTCCAGAATCCGGCCGGTCGTTAACCTTAAGCAAGTCCGAGTGACAGGTTTTACTTTCAGAATCACTAGAAATTTGCACCCCACGGCAGTAGGTGGGCTAACTCATGAAAGGTCAACCGAAATTTCGAAATGCGTTTTTGATTCGAAAATATTTATTAAGTAGGGTTGTAAAACTAGCCAGCCTGTAACATAATTCTATAATATTTCAATTACCTCAGGATGCCGGCTTTCGAACAAACTTCATTCCGGTTGCATGCAAAAGCTGCACTCTGTAAAAAACGACTACTTTTGTAGCAGGCATTGATTTTCGATGCTCCTAAGCGTCTAATTATATTTCATGGAAAACATACAGAAAAATATTCAGTCTTTTGCTCATTAGGTAGACAATTCCGTTTTCGTCCAATCTTATACTCGAAGGAAGGGTATAATTAGGTTTTCAAAAACTATTCCAATCCCCGACTAATTCTGAACCCGCTCTACCTTTACACTTGGATTCAGGGTTTCCAAACTGCACGCCGTATATTTTCCGTGTACGGAAAACCACACATTTCTTTACTGTGATAAAGAGGGAATACATAGGGTTCACAAAAGTAAGCAGTGCATTTGACCCATATTGTTAACGTTACACGCCACATTGTTAAATGCAGAGACATGACGAATTATGAACGGCCATTTCACGGTATTTAAAAGTCCCACAAGTATAAACATTTTTAAAACCGAAATATGTCCCTCCTTCGAGTATAAAATTAAAAGAAGACGTAATCTTCTACGGAATGAGCGAAAGAATGAATTTTTTATGCACGTTTTCCATGAAATATAATTGGACTTTTAGGGGCATCGAAAATCAATGAGAAAAATGCGTGCTACAAAAGTAGTCGTTTTTTTACAGAGTGGATTTTTGCATGCAACAGGAATAAAGTTCGTTCAAAAGCCGGCATCTTGAGGTAGCTGAAATATTGTAGAATTATTTTGCAGACCGATCAGTTTTACCGACCTACTTTATTAATCTTTTCGAAACGAAAACGCATTTCGGAATTTCGGTTGACATTTCATGAGTTAGCCCACCTAGCGTAAGTGAGAAACCTTGTAGAGAAATAAGGAGCGCCTTGAAAAATCTGCATGAATGTCAAACTGACGGCTACGATCTTTGTTTCAGCAATACTGAAATATAATCGCTCTTCCCAAATCCCATGCTTACATGGTTTCTACTAACTTTCGTTGCCCGTATCTGGCGACCAATCGCCAGATACGGTCCAGAAGGTCCACCACCTTCATTTTATTGAACTTCAGGGATTCAGTCGGCTACCTTTCTCAAACCAAATACATTCGAGACTATGATCACCGTACTTATTTGCTTGGTGTCAGCGTAGGTGATAAAAAAATCGTGGTAAGTTCATACGACAAAATCCCGGGAATTTACTACTTTTGATATGATAAATAATTTTATCGAGATGGCGGGATTAATGCGCGGCTTAATATGAGATGAAAATGTTTAAAAACGTGCTCGTTAATAGGAGAAAAAATAATTGGAGATTGGTTCTACATTATGAACAGTACTCAGCGACGACCTTAAGGCTGCCTTGGTGAATGCAATGTGGTCTGAGGATTGATTTCCGGGAGGGATGATATTTCATGCTAAACGCTGTTTCTGAATTTTCGCCCAAACATCGGTGGGAAATGGTATCACCGATTGTTTATAGGGGAACGCATGAAAGGAAGTACAATGGAGTGAGAACTGAGAGATACCAGCGCTAATCGAATCTCTAATGCGCAGTTCACCTGTAGTAGTGTCTCTTGCCAAGTGCGCCAATGAGCTACTGTGTGAGGGGCGTGTGCTCCCCAAACGGGCTACTTGGTAGATGCACTGGACCAACACGGGGGCCACATTGGATTCTTGCAGGTGTTATCGGATTTGCGCACCATAACAAATGCCAACACTTTGGGGGTGCAGTGGCAGACCCTGTTGTTGGCAGTCGTCGTACAAACTGGGACCACTCCCATCCCCCCTCCCATTGTTTTGTCGGTCAAAATCCTGGTCATTTTTTGTGTGGACCAGGGGGGTGTGGAGTGGAGTGCCAAGGTGCGGATCCGTCCACACCATCCACCTGCGCCCTCTCCCGTCTCCGGTCTGCTTGACTTTGTCTTGACACCGGGCTCAGGTGGGGAAGGAGAGAGCGGTAGATGAAGCGTAAGTCCACTCGCGCTGTAAACCTCGCGCAAGTCGCCGTCCCTGCTCCCACCTCCAGTCTGTGGGGCATACGGTAGACATCGTCGAAATCGACGGTCGAACTATCACATGACATGGCTGGTCGAACGGGGCGATTTCATAGTCAGAAGTCCGTTAGCAAAGCGTCTGAACATCGTAAAATGCACTGTCAGGTCGCAATCAAGGTTCCAATTTCTTATGTACATTATTCACGCACTATAGCTGGCTTGAACCTTAGTTAAACCGGAATTCGGTATTTCCCAAATTGTTTTTATGATAGTGGAAAATACTGACTTTCTTAAAATGATAGTCCATAGTGTTATCTCGCCATTCTTTCAACACTGGCACACAATGGAAGCCCATGAACGTGTTTCGCTAATGATTCTTTGCTTCATGACGCAACTGAGAAGGGTTCGGCTCTCCAGCGTTCTCTGTGCGATTGTTATTGTATGCTTTCGGGTATTGGTAATGGCAGGATTTGGTGTTAAGTGCTCAGGTCCTGACTTTTATGGTCAGCCCGGAAAATTCAAGCAATGTGTGAGTCGAAGACGATTAATTTCTGCGTAATAGTCCCATTATGCCCACTCGGGCTTTTGTCGACTGCTGTAAGATGCAATGGGTCCCCAAAACTCAAGATTTCATAGGGAAGATTGTAGTTTTGTTCAAAATAATTTATGTTCTCTGTGTTAAATAGTCAGAGGAGGACATATTATATTTGTTTTAAAAAAATTTCATAAGAATGCAATTTGATTTCAACCAACTTCAGTAGCTAAGTCACATCCTTTACATCTCCGACAGGAAAACGAATATGAAGTATGAATACGGTGAGTGCGATATAATGAGTGCCTTAAAATTACTCTACTTAGCGGTTTTTCCAAGGCAACTAACTTATTTACTGAAACGTAACCTCCACTAGGGCTGAATTCCCTTCAGACTCGTCGCGTAATTTGACCATTGTGACATTTCACATCAAAAAAAAGAAAGCTAATCCTGTAAGCGTCAGTAATAACCGTGGCAGAGTTGAAGACGTTGAAGTTAGAACGACGTTTCGTGTCAAATTAGGCGAACATGCATTTTTGATTATTGCTCATGCGTGCTGCACGATAACATACAGTAGGTGGGCTAACTCATGAAATGTCAACGGAAATTCCAAATGTGTTCTCGTTTCGAAAAGATTAGTTAAGAAGGGTTGTAAAACTAATCATCATGCAGCGTATTCCCATAATACTTCAGTTACCTCAGGGTGTCGGCTTTCGAATTAACTTATTTCCGGCTGCATGCAAGAAATATACCCTGCAAAAAATGATTACTTATATAGCATGCAATTTTCTCATTGATATTCGATGCTCTTTAAAATTCAATTATATTTCATGGAAAACATGCATAAAAATATTCATTCTTTTACTTATTCAATAGAAAATCACGTCTTCTTCTGATTTTTTACTCGAAATAAGGGTGTAATTCGGTTTTAAAAAGTTTATAATCGTGAGATTTTTCAACATCGTGCAATGGCCGTTCATTAAACGTCATGTATCTGCATTTACCAATATGGTTTGTAAAGTTAACAGTGTTGTTCAAATCCGCTGCTTACTATCATAAACCCCATACGGTAATAGAGAAATGCATGGTTTTCTGTACACGGAAAATATACGTCTTGTAGTTTTGTAACCCTGAATGCAATTATAGCAGCGGGTCGGGATCAAAATTATTTGAGAGTTAGAAATGGTTTTTAAAATCGACTACTTACTTGATCTTTTCAAAACAAGAGGGCATTTCGAAATTTCGGTCGACATTTCAAGAGTAAGTCCACCTACTGTAGGTTGCTTACATTATGACAGCATGATCAGAGGCAAGAAATGAACAGTAATCATAGAAGAAGTGTTGATGGTGTTCAGAAATGCGAGAGCACCAACTTGTCCGGCCAAATCAAGGTCTGAAAAAGTCTTTCTCTAGCGCGATTCTGGCCTACTTGGCTAACGGCGGCCACCGAGCAGATGGCAGCGGGTCCCGACGCAGCACTACAAGCTTCAACACAGGAGAATGCTTGAGACGGCGTAGTTGACAGCCATACGGCTAAAAAGCCCGAAGGTACGCTCGAATAAGACGTTGTTTCAAATTCTCAAGCGTCTCTGGCATACGTTAGGCCGTACATGGTCGAACGCGTATCCTGCCACGTCAAGATACAACGACGAAATACGGGCATTACTCATCAGCAGATCTCCTTTCCTTACTTTCCTCCATAATATTAGCCGAGATAAACTCTAGTTACCCCTGGTTTTGAAGTGGTTGAACACCCCAACCCCCACCCTCATGAATCTTGTTCGCCAACTGTTATGAATTTGCTGCTATAACATAAAATGCCTATAGTAACGTTTGACCCTGTGGGTTAACAATCCAAAAGCAAGTTCGCAGAGTTTGACTACTTCATCATTTACGTGGTTATAATCATAAAGTGAGTGATCGATCTCATGAAATGTTGGCTAAAATTCTGAAATGCGTTTTCGACTGGGAAGGATTACCTGGTCGCGGTTGTAATACTGATTATCTTGCGGCATATTCTTATAACATTTCGAACTTGACAGGATGTCAGCTTTTGAATACACTGCTTTTCAATTTCCTGTAGAGGCCGTACTCGGTAGGAAATTAGCAGGAATCTTTCCCATCGATTCTCGATGGTCTTGTAAATTAAAATGTATCTTATAGAAACCACAAACAAAATAGGTTTTCATTCTGTCAACTAATAGAGAATCAAATCTTCTTTATATTTTATACACACGTAAGAAATATAACTCGTTTTTAAAAAGTTTTCTAATTGCCGAATAATTTGAAGCCTTATCTTTCGTTGCATTAACGCATAGTGATTTCAGTCTGCAAGGTGCATGCGTTCCGCGTAAAGAAAATCCCATATTTTCCTATGTCATTAAAAAGGTATCATGCAGAGTCCATAAAATTTTGCAATGGATGCGGACTATCTTGTACATTTCACGAGGAGCTGTGGTAAACGACCAGGTATGATGCTATGTGAATGAACATTGTGCGGTCTTAAAAAATCTTATAATTAGAATCTTTTTAAAACCTTATTATACGTAATTCTCTATTAACTGACTGGAAGAAAACATATTTTTGTTTATGGTTTCTATAAGATATATTTGAATTTGAAAGACCATCGAAAATCCATGGGAAATATGAATGCTACTTAAGTAGTAAATTTCTACCAAGTACAGTCTCTCCAGGAGATTGAAAAGCAGTGTATTCAAAAGTAAGCATCCTGCCGAGTCCGAAATGTTATAAGAGTATGCCGCAAGATAATCAGTATTACAACAGCGACCAGGTAATCCTTCCTAATCGAAAACGCATCTGAGAATTTCAGCCAACATTTCATGAGATCGGTCACACACTGTAGAGAGTTCCATGTCTCACATTTGGAGGGAATATTCATAGGTCCACGTAAGTGATCATACGGCTGGGCAAACCCACGATAGTTTGCAAGAAATTATGTCAACTGGGATCGGAGAGGTTGAGAAATATGCGCGATTTCAGCCAACAACGCTCTCATACCTTACCGCACAACCAGGATACCAATGATCTTTGGTGCATGTGGATGGCTATATACTATTGGTGGGGTTTTTTCAACCAGCTACTTGTTTCCCCCTGCCACTGTAGGAATGGAAAGAAATAATGATTTTGGCAGCATTCCGCGATATGTGCATATCACACCACGAAAACTGAGTTTATCTACGTGACTGCCAGCGATCCCTTAAAGTTAACCACATGTGCTCAGAGAGGCATTTGTGTTTTATCGTTTACGTACTCGCAGTGCTAATACCCCCCCCTCCCCCCACAAGGTTTCAGAACAAGTGGCGGATTCTGTCGCCCCGATAGGCTATATTAGGACCATGTGGCGAAATTGCCACTCTACCTGGAAGCTCGTTTCTGCTGCTACAAGCCCCCTCCTCTATGTCCTTTATAATTTATGCACTTCTCACTTGGTCAGATGCCCCCGTCTCCGTTGTACTTCTGAGACACTGGTGTACTCTAAAACGGCATGATAAACACCTCATCTGAATGACACTTGCATCTATAAGTACCCTCTGTGTGCCCGCTTGGCGACAGTTGACAACGGAACCGCGCCACCCACATCGAAAATGGCCGAAGTGAAATTGGTCATCAAGGCTGTCGAAATGCCCAACGATATGCAGAACGAGGTCTTTGAAGTCACCCAAACCGCTCTCCAGAGGTGTTCCTTGGAGAAGGACATCGCCGGCTACATTAAGAAGGCGTTTGACAGTAAATACGGCAAGAACTGGCAGTGCATTACGGGGAAACACTTCGGAAGGTAGGTTGGTAGAGTTGAAATCCTAACTGTCCATACAAGCGAAGATTCGAGTTTCAGGAACTGGTTAATAAGAAGGAGAATAAGAACTTTATTCACTTGACGTTTCGAATTCACTATCGAAACTACCTTCAGAGATAATGATAGATAGGGAGGCTTTGGGCACGGGAAGTTGCAGTATTTATACGACGCAGTCGCTATGCTACTGCATTCCTATGATAATCGACCGCTTTTCCAATCATCGAGGAGTATGGCCGATGGTCACCAGCATGCAAGTATTTAATTGGTAAACTTTCCTCACCCGTATTGGATGCAGGCGTGCTGATTGCTCAGCCATCTGGCTCACCGGCCTACGCGCTCTCCGAGTGGCCAATTTTAGTAGATGAGCTAACTCATGAATTGCTAGCCAAAATTCTGAAATGCGTTTTCAACTCGAAAATATTACTTAAGTAGTGCTGTAATTTTAATCACCGTGCAGCATAATCCCATGATAATCCAATTACTTCGGGATGCCAGCGTTTGGACGAACTTCTTGATGACAGCCTGCAAAAACTACACTCTGTAAAAATGACTACTAAGTTAGCATAAACTTTTCTTATTGATTTTTGATACCTTTATAAATTAAAATATAGACAACAGAAAGCATGCGCAAAAAAATCCAGCATTTCAGTCATTTGGCAGACAATTACGTCTTCTCCAAATTGTATACTTAAAGAAGGGGTAGAACTCGGTTTTAAAGGCTTTTTCTAATTCAAAAGTAATTTTAAACCAGATCTGTTGTTAAATTTGTATTCAGGGTTTCCAAATTACAAGTTGTATATTTTCCGTGCACAAAAAACCATGCATTTCCATTTTTCTACGGCATTATGAGTAGACCATACGAAGTTCACAAAATTTGGCAGTAGATTTGACCCACATTGTAAATTTCACAAGCAACACTAAGTAATGCAAAGACACGAGGTTTTATGACCTGGCATCTCGCGAGCTTTATAAGAAACTCTTAAAACCCGAATCTTACCCTTTAATCAAGTATAGAATTAAAAAGGGACGTAATTTTCTACCAAATGAACAAAAGGATGAATATTTATATGTATATTTTCCATCACATATATTTAAATATAAAAGGATATCGAAATCAATGAGAAAAATTCATGCAAATTTAATAGCCTTTCTAACAGAGCGTAGTTTTTGCAGGCAGCCATGAAGAAGTTTGTTCAAACGCCGGCATCCTGAATTAACTGAATTATAGTGGGATTATGCTGCAGAGTGATTGTATGACAATTCTTCTCAAGTAACCTTTCCGAGTCGAAAAAGCATTTCGGGATTTCGGCTAGCAATTCATGAGTTAGCACACCTAATGTACTTTGGCCAAACTTTATCTCAGCCCTGAATATGGGGTGGGAAGGTCATTACACTTGTTAATAGGCTGGAGTCCCGCGAAGCATGACTCGAGCAACTCTCTGCTCACGCAATTACCAACTTTCGGAAGAATTCCAGTTTCATCGAACTTGAATGTGTGGCGGGGTATTGTCGAACACGAGTGATGAAATTACAACAATTAACAACTTGTATGCCGTCCATCAAGCAATTAGCACACCAGCAGGCAATAATTTTTAATGAAGGGGAGAGCGGCTAATTACCATATGTATGCAGTGGCGTAGCGACTACACCCTATAATGCTACAATTTCCCGTGCACGAATCATCCGTATCCGCCTCTGTCTCTGATGATGGGCTCGAGTGTGACTCCGAAACCTCATACAAATAAAGCTCTTGAAATCTAACTGCCTCCTGTGGATGGCGGGAGGGACATTTTTTGCCACTTTACTTTTCATAGTCATCCTTTATCCCTAAAGCTGGTCAAACAGTAATAGGAGACTACAAATGTGCCTTCAAATGGAAAAAGGAGTCATGTAATTCCAACTTCATTTCCAAACAGAAGGATGCCGACTTTTGGCTAGGCGTTTTGGCCTAACTTTACACTAATTTACATTAGGGACTGTGTATTTTAATAATTGTATTCAAATACTTTCTGAGTCATATCACACTTCCTAGAATGAGTATGTGTGCAAATTTAGTAAATTTTATCCCTTTATTAGGGAATTAAGACTAGCAAGACCTTAAAATTACGACGGGACTGTTTGTAAAGGTTAGTCGCGGCACGGCCATTGATACTACCTTCAAAGTAGTATGCGTCGCGATGCTTTTAAGTTCAAAGCATAACAGTCAGAAGGCCTCTTTATCGTGGCATGAAGGGCTAAGGGATTTTGCAAGTAGTCCAAAAATCTTGCGATTAAGGGGAATGTCAGTTACGTTTCAAAGCACAAAGGTGTCAGTGGATGTTCTCGAAACCTTGTCAGACACACACACGCTGAAGACGATAACTACTGTGTAGTGGCCGTGGGGAATAGTTCCTGAGAGTTTGAATTCCAGAAAATGCGATAGCTGACCTACAGACGACAAAATTTCGCCAAAATTGCACACTTTACGCAATTAGTAGCTGCATTTTGAGTTTAGTTTGGACGGACTGGCTGACGGATGGATGGAACGCCAAATTGCCTTAGGCGAGCGCAGATTCGACCTCATTTCAGCGACAGTTGCAATGAAAGGCACGCCTGAAGTGAGCACTAAATGTTTTATGGGTTGTTTTGTGTGCAGTTATTATTGGGGAAAACTACACTTCCACAGTTCATCAGGACACGGTTCCTTGGGGTGCCGGGCGCGTACCCCTACCTAGCAATCAAACTGCACGTTACGGCCGCAAGGAAATGCGTCATTTCGCAAATATTCCCATGTTAAACTCGAAAAGTCAAACTGGCATACACGTGTTTTCGATAATTCTTCGTCGTGCCAATACAGTTACATGAAGGAGCAAATATTCCCATGTTACACTTGAAAAGTCAAAATGGCAAACACGTGTTTTTGGTAATTCTTCGTCGGGCCAATACAGTTACATGAAGGAATGAAAATGTACAAAATTAACAGTGCTTATAGGTGTCTTGAGGGCTATTAAGTCATTGACACTCATCTTCCCCACGCCGCCCGCATGACGAGGTCGGCGGGTGTTAGTCGTCAGAGCTAGGGGAGGGGGTTAGAGAGTTTTTGAGTGACATTCTTGGATTGAGTACACGGAGAACCCATCACTGTAATTAGGGATTTGAAGCGGCATGCCGTCATCACTTGAGGTTGGCGTTGGCCACGGCAGAGAGAGGGCTTATTCCAGGGTTGTCTGACAGCATAACACCGGATTCGCTGGCCGCATAGCCACTGCCCCGGCCGTTGATAGTATCCGTTGGCGGAAGCCTTTAGAAAAGCTTGTTGATGTCCGATAGACAACCTGAAATGCCGAAGTTCCATCCAGCAACGAATGCGGGGTGGGAGGTAGTACTATTCTTTCAATGATAAATGGTAAGTTAATATATGATTTGGTAAATTTTGAGTAATTCATACTGGCCCAGTTGCGAAAAACGCGGCGCCTTATGTGAATTCGAACTCATGACAGCAAGGGGGAGGTTCAAATACAGCCAACGCTCTAGTCGCCTGTGCTACGAGGCCCCATCGGAAAAGTGAGTCTGATCATATTTAGGTTTAATCATCCGCCCAGTCTACTGCAACGTCTGGAATACACCAAATATCATTCAGTAAGCTTACTGCCCAAGCAGGATTTCCTGAGTAATTTATCTAGAATCCACCAAATGACCACCAGGCTCAAATAATTAATACATGTTTTGGCTGATTTTGAATAATTCATACTGGCCCAGTTGTGAAAAACTCGGCACCTTGGTGGGGCCTCCTAGTTCGGGTTGCTGGGTCGTTGGCTGTACTAAAGCCTTTCCCTTACTGTTGTGGGTTCGAATCCCGCCGAAGCGCTGAGTTTTCACAGTGGGGTCAATCCGAATAACTCAAAATCTGCCACCCATACGGAGCTTATTTGCTTCGGGAAGCCAATAGATCGGTTGGTGCCCATTCCTGAGAGCATAAAAACCCGATCTGCAGCGACAGAGAATGGCAGGTGGCGAGGCACTGATGAACTTCGGTTCGATGAAGGGCTTATGACCCATCTGGTAGACCCCAGTGGTGGACCAACTGTGTCTGGTGCGTCTGTGCGCATGTTTGTGTTTCTGGTCTCAGCTGCTGGTGGTCAGGGTTATGATTGGCTGAATAAAGGCAAAATAAGCCTGAAGCGGTACTGTCTCAGTCAACGCCTATTCTTTGTCATCCTTCCTCTCTGTTACATGCGGAGATGTATACATTCGATCGCAACCGACAGAAAAACGAGCCCGTGATCATATCGCTATATATGGAGCAAGACCATCTGAGCTAGCCGGAAAATTGTTTATTATATCATTCACAGCTGTATGACACTGAGCTTTCCTACCCGGCTCATGAACCTGTCAGGCATTCCGTTCGAATCATAGAGGTACTGGTATGGTCTGTGATCTGCAGATTCTGGTTTAGGACCTACCGTCTGTGCGTCTGAGATTACAAAGTCTAACCGGATACGGCACATGTGTTTGAACGACCTGCGTTGGAGGTCTTAGCGTATATTGTCCCCACCCCCTTACTGTGATCGGCCACCTAGTGGTCTCCCTCCAATCGTTTTTCGTTTGTTTCAGCTTCAAATCTCCTTAAAGTAGAAAACGCGATCGCTGGGACAAAAGCTTTATTCTCCTGACGTCTCGGAATCCTGCTCTAACACATCATCAGAGACAAAAGCAAATACAGGGGGTTCATACAGGAGGCGCTGCGGTATTCATAAGATGCTGTCGCCATGCCACCGACAACCTATGAATATTCATCAGGGATCGTTGCATTTGGTGTGATGACTGCTTAATGGCCGATATTCGCATCGTTAATTGATGCAATTTCACCTCGTATTTTCGATGTTGGTGCAACGATTGTTCGACCATCTGACCCAACGGTCATGTGCGCTCCCCTGGTGGCAACTTACTCCGCCTAGGCTAAGTCTTAGCAGCGAATATGGAGGCGGAAGGTCTTTGCGCTCGTTAATTGACTGGGGGCCAGTGAAGCATGACACAAACAGCTGGTGGCTCACGCGGTTTTCACCTTCTGTGCGAGAATTCGGCCTCCTCGAATTTGAATGTGTGGCCGGATCTCGTCGAATGAGCTGCAACTTGAGAACTGGCGTCATTTCTCCGCACCGCTGCAGCGTGTTCGGCCATTTGCGTTCGAAGCTGTCTTCCGGTTTCTCAGACATAGTTGCTTTGTCCACAACTGCACCGGATTCGATAAACGACTACATACGTTTCTCGCCATGGCAGTGAGTCTTTCGGTTTCAGTACCTGATGCGTGATGGTTGCCTTTGGTATGTGTGCACCTCCAACCCCTGGCGGCAACAGCTGCTATGCGAATTGGGCAGTTATTCTATGCTTATTTGTCAGAGTTTTACAACAGTCTTCAGAGTTTTTTGTATATTGTCCGCTTGGTCTTCCTTGAACTGCATTTATTTTTATAACAACTCGTGGACACGAATAGAAGGGATAATTAGCTGAACTCTGAAACGGCACTGCTTAGTTTAGTGGCCGTCCGAAGATGGGGCTAAATTCAAAAATTCCCATTATTTTTTCAAATGGCGGCTGTTCCTTAAATAGCAGTCTATGACAGCTTCTCAAATGTGGACAGGTTGTTAACAGCATTCGCCTGCGAGACCGTTTTTTGCTATCTACGCGAATCCTCCCTCTCAATGCCTTCAATTCATCGTTCTTTTCAGCTTCGTCACCCACGAGAAAGATCGTTTCATCTACTTCTACATCGGAAATAGCGCTTTCCTTCTCTTTAAGACTGCCTAGCTCGGGTAGGCGTCGAGATACTGCATCCGCTCCCATGAGTTAATTACTTACTGATATGTGTATTTACAATAAATTTTTGCCAGAAACCAATCTCTCATTGAATTTTTTAGAGGGAAAATTGCCTCTAGAATCCCTGGAGGCGTGGGTAGTGCACATTTACGGACAAATCTACTGCGCATTCTGGCGCGTCACACTGAACTGACTCATTCTCGTATCTCAGGCGCTTGTTTGATTTTGGGTTGCCACTGGCTAGTGACGACTGATAACCACGAGTCGGCCACCGTTATCTCCCCCTTTCTAGTCGGCAACAGGTCTCAATAGCTGGCAAGGAGGGAGATGCAAATGGCCTTTATCGATCCCTACAGACCGAAGTATCTAAAGCTGCCTATGCAAATTAGCGCAAACGAGCCTTGAGACTGTGCACGCGCGCGCATGGCAATGAGTGACCTTGAGATAAGTGCGGCCAAGTAATCGACCAATAGGCTTGCTGCTGGCCGATAGGGTGCATCCTACGGGCTGGCTCTTCACTCGAAAAGCAGTTAATGCTGCACGGACAAAATTTCTTCAGGGTGAGAACGTCCAAGACCGTATTCATGGTCAGGGATATTTGATTCCCCTAACCCCGCGGGCCCAGATCATGGCTGCAGGAGATTACATAAAAAAATGCAAGTTCAATGCAAAGCCGATTCTTTGAAAGCTCTGGTGAAGTAGCAGTTTCGAAGATGTATTTCTTGTGACGATACTGGTGCAATGAAAGATAAATAAGTCATCATAGGCCATCTTATTCACAGGTTGGAGGAGGGAATATAAAAGTGCAACTTTTTGGGTTGGCGTTGCTTCCGCAGTAACATAAAATGTCAAAACCGAGACGGAAGCTGTGTACGTTGAGTTACACTCATGGACTAACTTCGAATTGATATAAAATCAAACCAGGCATTTGTGAGTTATAATAATTTTCCAAAGAAAGCTCGAAGTTAGGCAGACAATGATAAAACGCCCCGACTTTCTGAACGGTTCATAAGACGGCAGGTTACAGGGTGCATGTGGAAGCCCACGTAATTTAACCATCGATGTCAACTAACACTGAAGATTAGGTGTCTGAGCTGGACCTGAAAAGGCCGAAAAATCTCTCATGTTTTACTTCTTCGGTTTCAATTGAATATTAAAATGCGAGGAAGGAACTTCGCTACGAAACGGAATTGGCCGTGTTCTCTACCGAAAGTCCGTTGATCCGTTGGCAAAGTAATTAATTCCGCAGCCGACGCCCATCATTACGCTGTTTGGCGTACCTGTACAATGTTCTGCTGCGTTGATTTTACTCATTTTACCGTCCAGCCGCAACAAACGCGCCAAACTTACAGTTTGACCGACTGTGGACCGTTTACAGGCGCGCATCTAGACGGCCACGACCGTTCATGCCCTATACGGGCACGCTACGCATTGGCTATTGCGACGCACTATAGTTCGACCGTCGCGAATGGCGACAGCCACCATGCGTCCCACGTAGTGATCGAACGAGAGTGACCTACGCAGCATTTACCGCACCCTCTCATCACTCACCCGGCTTGCCTTGATAACAAGCCACTGTCCAGAAGATTAGAGGTGGAATGACAAATTTTAACAGCCCGTCTAGGCGTGCCATACACGACCAGATGTTCTAGGCCACTGCGAGAGCGATCCCAGCCTCATACGCCTGAAAGCGCCATAGTGAGACGTACTCATCACGTCCTGACTATCTTCACTAAGTAGAGCCGAGTTAACCTATCACTTACCATCCTTCAAAGTCAGGTTATAGATTTGACCTCGTCAGATTGATTGTGACGGAGAATGAGCTGATGTTCCATCGGGGTTGATTCCACAGCACTGGCCATATTCACCCTTTCATTTCTCACGCATTCGTCAACCGTCCGAACCTGTCACCCGGCTGACGGGTGACTTAGTGCAGTGGCTAGCGCGGCTTGACGGCCTGCATTCAAGCCTAATACCACACTGACCCGATAGACACGCGCCGTGATCCAGTCCGACCTCATTGTCGATCGAGTATGCTTGCTGTATAGTTAGTTGTGAACACAAAGGCACCCGAATTTGCTCCCACAAGCCCATAAAATCGGCCGACATCACCGTCTCTGGAATGACAGATCTGTCGCCACAGGCCCTGTGATTACAGCTGTTCGAGTCTCGTTGCCCACGATGTCCACCGTGTACTTCAACAGTATGGCAAGGCAGAGGTAGTAGTGTGTGCGTGAATTAGTGATGATAGACTTGCACAGCATCTACCTCACTCGCCCCGCCCTTCCCCGCCCGGACCCCGTTTCAAGACCTAGTCAAGGAGACCGGAGACGGGGAGGCGCAAGTCGACGGCGCAGTCGGGCTCGCACCCCTGATCCGCACAGAAAATGACCAAGATTTTGACCAACAACAACAGTGGGGAGGGCAGCAGGGGTCCCAGTGTGTGCGACGTCTGCCGGCAACCGGGTCTGTCACCGTACCCCGAGATGCTGGCAGTAGTTCTAGTGCGCATTCCGATAACGCCTGCCAGAATCTGATATGGACAGCGCATCTACCACGTGGTCCCTTTTGGGGAGGCACATACGCTCCGTGATAACAGCTAACGTATCTCCATGCGGTAAACCCATCCTTCTTATGACTTCTGGCTTATTTTGTTACCCGCGATTTGACCTGGCGATTGTAGCGCACTTACTACTTAGAAACTTTACCTCCTTCTTCTGTCTGTCGTTTAACCGACAAGAGTTGGTCGCAGGACAGAGTATATTTCAGCACGGTTGCACATGCTACTAATCGAAACTACTAGTAACCTCCTCCTTGAGAACAAAATATAAAGATGACATGATTCTTTATTAATTGACTGAAAAAAAGCATATTTTTGTTCATGGTTTCCGCATAATATATTTGAATTAGCATGACCATAGAAAGTCAATGGGAAAAATACATGCTACTTAAGTAGTCGTATTCTACCAAGTTATGTTTCTACAGGAGATTGAAAAGCAGTATATTCAAAAGCTGACATCCTGCCGAGTCCGAAATGTTGTAAGATTATGCCGCAAGATAATCATTATTACAACCACGACCAAGTAATCCTCCCTAATAGAAGGCGCATTTCAGAATTTCAGCCAACATTTCATGAGATCGGTCATTCACTGTAGGTTCACGCCTCAGCGGGTACTAGCAGTCACTGAACCAGCGCGCTCCTCAATGCTCTAAGGGCCGCCGCCTCCTCCACGTGGTGCAGACTACTGCGGTGATCGTCAACAGACCAAAGGTTGCTCAAACATGAAGTGTCACAGAGCTAAGTGGGTAGAGGCACTCACAGCGAACAGAACAGAGAGCATTCGTCCTTACAAGCCCTCAGTCTAGGCCTCGGGTCCTGGAGGCGCCAGGCTGACTACGAGTCAACAGACACTGTCCTCTAATTGTCTCAGCACGTCTGGCGCTGACGTCAACTGGATTAGCACCGAATCTGGCGTGCGTGGCAAAATGCATGACTGTTTTCTGACTTGCAGTTCCGTCTTCCAGTGAAACAGCAACCAGACGTCAGCCTGGGTGCCAACCGAAGTTACAAGGTGTTTTGCGATTAAAAAAGGTTCCCTAAGTAGGATTGAAATATCAATTAAAGTGAAGTATTATCCCAACATATTCCAGTCAGGTCAGAATGCCGGCGTTTGAACAAGCTTCTTCTCGGTCGCCTGAACAAACTACACTCCGTAACAAGAACGGCTTTATTAGCGTAGGTGTCTTCCATTGATTCTCTAAGCGCCTATAAATTTAAACATATTTTAAAGACAACATATTTAAAATATTCATCCTTGTGATCATTTCGTATAAAATTACCTGAGGAAAATGAAGTGCTCACCGAATCGAGGGACTTGTTTGGGTGACTTTTCGAAGAGCTGGGACGGCTCCCCATTATCAAAGCGTCTAGGGAAAAATCGATCAGAATTTTGAATGGACAGCCGGATTATTTGGGCGTGGGCTGATCGATTTTGTCTTCTTTCGCTTTCTTTGAATTTTATCCCTGAAGGAATTGTGCTTTTCGGTCTTAAGAAACTTTCTCAATTCCTGAATACTTTTGAATCCTACTTGCTGTAACATCTGTGTTAAAGGCTAGTAAAATAGATGTTGTGTACTTTTGTGTAGGCAAAATACTGCGTCTCTATATGTTTTTGATAAAACATCATACAAGCGACGTGGACGACGTTAAATACTTTATAAGTGGCATTAATAAATGTACATATGTTGTTAGAATGGAAATTTCTTGGCGTTTAAAATCCCGTAATTGGAGACCTTTTAAACCTGAAATAAACCCGGCAAGGATATAATTTAGGGACGGGGTAGCTTACTCCGGCAAACATTTGTGTTGAGAGAATGAACTGAACACGTACGAACGCAGCGGCATCACAAGTTTTAATCCTTTATATTGTCATTAATTAAAAGGGGACATTATGTTTACCATTTAATGATAATAATACGTAAACGTGATGTCCCTTTGCAGCTATTGGATTGTCGTGTTTTTACTCCGCTGACTACAGTAGATGTGCTAACTCATGAAATGCCAATCAAAATTTGGAAATGCGTTCTCGTTTCAAAAAAGATAAATTACGTAGTGTTGTTAAACTAATCACGATGCAGCATAAATCTATAATGATCCAAATACCTCAGGGTGTCCGCTTTCGAAAGAACTTACAGTACCTGTGCTAACTCGTGAAATGTCATGAATTAACACAGGTAAACGACTTTAACGCAGAATCGGTAAACACTACGGCTCCCAAAGTCTGATAGCGGAAAATAAAAGACGTGTCAAAGAACTAAAGCAAAGTTTGGTTTAGAAAATATTATTTACTGAGATAAAAATAAATAATTTTCGACGAAAGTCACATTTTCGAGAAACGCCTATATTACAACCAAGTTAATAAAGGCTATGTATGAGGGCATATAAAGGAGGGGGGCGCATAAGAGGGCAAAAATAATTAAGGACAGAAACAGATACAAAAAATCAGTACTTTGTTGAATGTCCACTTGAATTAATAACGGCAGAAAGTCTGTCAGACACAGACATGACGAGGTTATCTATGGTGGATTGTAAAATGTATTTATTGTGTATAAAATCCAATTTTTCCTGCATTGAAAGAGTCTTCTTAGCTTTGTGCCAATTTCTTTTGACTATTCCAAAAAGATTTTCGATAGGATTCAAATCGGGACTGTTGGCCGGGATACAAATGGATTGGAGGCCAATTGCGGAGAGGGTGGTTATTGTCTGAAATGTTAGATTATATTTGCAAGCGGCATCAAATTCGTACCTCTCTAGAGCGGTGGACAGGTGCATTGTCGTGCAAAATTACAGCATCCATTCGGCGCCGACTTATGCCGTTGTAGCCGAAAGCATCCTTGACAATTGCAATAAACACCTTGCTGTTGATGGTGTCGGATGTTGACCGACAGACAGGCCGCTCACCGAATTTAATCGCCATCCAAACCATCATCCGCTGACAGTTCTTGAATGTTGCCGTCGGTGTAGTGTGTTCTCTTGGGAAGTTCTTTCCACATATGACGGTTTGGAGCGATTTCGTAGGCTTGTCTAAAAATAAAACTTCATCGCAGAAGAAAATGCTCTTCCAAAATGAAGATCTGTAATCAATATAATTCTTAGCAAATAAAAGCCGTTCTCTAATTAGTTTTCTACCTAAATATGGCTTAATCATGGCCTTCCGCCGCCGCAGTTCAAATTCCTTCATCCTTTTCCTAATGATGTTCATAGAAAACATCGGCAGATGTTCCCGTTGAATGGTCTCAATGGGCATGTAATTAAACTTTTTTAATGTACGACGGCCGCATGCAAGATCTATACTCTGCAAAAAATGACTACTTAAGTAGCATGCTGTTTTCACATTGATTTTCGATGCCCTTGAAATTTCAATTACATTTCATGGAAAAAAATGCATAAAAATATTCATTCCTTTACTTATTCGGTAGAAAATCACGTCTGATTCCAATTTCACACTCATGATTAATTTTACAACACTACTTAATTTATCTTTTTGAAACGAGAACGCATTTCGAAATTTTGGTTGACATTTCATGAGTTAGCATATCTACTGTAACTTAGGGCATCTTAACCATCCTCGCACAATAGCCACCGTGAAGTCTTTTTATTTCTTACTCCGGCTCGCACAAATAAATATCGCAAGTTATTTTCTTTCAGCAAAATTGCTTCCCGGAGCAAGTGACCCCGGCCCCAATCCATAACTCTGTCATACGTCCTTTCTTTAAGCATAAACTTTGAAAAAGTCGCAGTTTTGCAGCACATGGACAAAATAAGAGGCATTTTTGTATGCTTATCATAAAACTTATCGGGAAATCAAAAACCAACCCGAAAATTTTCACTAAATAAGCAGTCACTGTTTACAGAATGTAATTTTTGCAGGCGACCGGAAAGGAGCTGGTTCCGAGATCTGCATCCTGGTCCATTTAAAGCAACTTTGGATAATGCTGCGGGACAGCCCGACCTAAGCACTCTTGTTGAATCAAAGACGAATTTCATGAGATTGCACGCATACGGTATTTTTAAAGCATAACACAAACATTGACATATAGTAAGCGACCGATCTCATGAAATGTTGACCGAAATTCTGAAATGCTTTTTCTATTAGAAGGGATTGCCCAGGTGGAGTTGTAATACTGACTATCTTGCGACATAATCCCATAACTTTTCGGACTCGGCAGAATGTCGGCTTTTGAATGGATCTCCTTTCAATCTCCTGTAGAAACCGTATTTGGTAAAAAATTACCACATGCGTAGCACATATTTTTCACATTGATTATCAATGGTTTTATAAGTTCAGATATATTTAAAAAATCATTAACAGAAATATGCTTTCTTTCACTCGTTCGAATGAAAATCACGTCAGCTTCAGATTTTATACTTGATGAAGGAGAATAATTAGGTTTTAAAAAGGTTTTCTAAGTCCCGAATAATTTGGAGTCTGATCAGCCGTTTCATTAGCGCCTGATGATTTCAGCCTACGAGACGAATGCGTTTCGCGTAAGGAAAATCATATTTTCTTCCATGCTTTCAAAAAGATGCCGTAAAGAATCCGTAACATTTTGCAATGGATGCAAATTATCAGTATCAGTATCAGTTTCAGTATCAGTTTATTAAGGGAAATATAGGCAAGCGCCTTTGAATTCCCTCTTGGTTACAAGTCGTCGGAGAAAAACATTGATAAATGGGAAGGTGAAAAAGGGATTTTGTACATACTCGCGGACAGCTGGCAGCTGGCCGAAAAAGAGTAATCATTAATGGTTACTTACTAATTACAAATAGTATAAACACATAAAATATGGTACCGGGTTATGTGAGTGGATGTGGGGGTGGTAATTGGGAAGCTTGATGCAGGTCAAGTCTACACTTGAAGGAGTTCACACAGGAGGAGGTTACAACATCGGTAGGTAGGGAATTCCAGGCTGAAACCACTCTGTTACTGAAAAAGGACTTTCGTCCATTGGTTCTTGATTTCCCTGCGCGTAGTTGTACATTTCATTAGGAGCAGTGGTAAACGGACAGGTACGATGCCGTATGAATGGACATTGCACGGTCTTAACTAATCTCATAATTAGAAACGTTTTAAAACTTAATTATACTTCTTCACCAAGTATAAAATCTGAAAATTACGTGATTTTCTATCGAACGAGTTAAAGAAAGCATATTTCTGTTTATGTTTTTTTATAAAATATATCTGAAATTATAACTATCGAAAATCAATGTGAAAAATGTATGCTATGCATGTAGTCGCTTTTTACCGAGTGCCGTTTCTACAGGAGATTGAAAAGAGAGGCATTCAAAAGCCGACATTCTGCCAAGTCCGAAATGTTATAGGATAATTTCGCAAGATAGTCAGTATTACAGCCCCACCTAGGCAAACCCTTTTAATCGAAAACGCATTTCAGAATTTCGGCTAACGTTTTACGAGATCGGTCACTCACTGTATACCATCGTATGTGCGATAACGAAGCACGGATAAGGAGATGGGGCAGGAAAGTCCATTTCTGGCTTACCAGCCGTCATCAGTTGACCAAATCCAGCCCTGTATCATAATCCTGAAAATCTTGTCGTTCAGCTTTTGAAATAAACTCTTTGCCATTTAGTTGCGAATTCGTTAGCCTGACGGTCGCGATCGGGAATACTAACTACCGTACTATTGTAAACGTCCCTCTATGGTATATGCAGTAGATGTCGTATTTCGTGAAACGTTAGTCAAAATGCTGAAATTTGCTTTCTACGAGAGAGGATTACTTAGACTGGGTTTTAAAAGCAATTACCGCGTATCACAATCCCAGGATATTGCAGTCACTACAGAATACCAGCTTTTCAATTAGCTCCTTTCCTTCCATCCAGTGAAACTGTACTCAAAAAATGACTACCCGAATCGGTTACGCTGTACTGGTCCTAAATATAAGCGCAATGTGGACGTTGCAAGTAAAGTAAGCCAAAGGGGGAAGCTGAAATTGTTAGTGGGGAAAGTAGTCAAAGTTAAAACAGGAAAGGGCAACCTGATGTTTCGGGTTAGAGGTAGGGTTGGTTTCAGGGTTTGGGTCTGTGTTAAGTTTAAAGATTACGGTTGGAGTTAGGCTTTGGATTGCGGTTTGGGTTTCCGTTTAATGTCGAGGTTGGGGTTAGTACTGTGCAATGATTTACCGTACTAACAACACAGGTACTAGCTAAAAGCCCAAACACGCGTGTTTCGCCCATCTTAAGCCGCTGCCTGACGCAGCTACGAGGGGTTCGGCTCGTCAGTGGGTCCCCCAGGTTTTCCCGTGTGTTTTCTGGTTACCTGTTGGCGGTTTGTGAATATTAAGTGGTTATTCCGCAGTAGCTGATGGATTTCACCTTAAATCTTCATATCAAAAGTTGGAGTTTGCTTGAAAAGGCCCGTTTCGAAAGATTTACTTCAAGTTCACGCATCAATTTCCTCGGAAATTAAACAAGGCAAGTTGGAGTTACTGTTGGTGATAGGATTGGGTAGGATTACGGTTAATGCTAGGCTCAGGGTTTGGGTTATAGTTAAGGCTAGGGTTAGGACTTGGGTCAGGGTTAAGGTTAAGCTTAGGGTTTGGCTAGGGTTTGTGGTAGGTTTAGAGTTAGGTTAACCGTTAAATTAAGGGCTAGCGTTAGGTTTATAATTACGTTAAGGATTATGTTTACTTTTGAGGTTACGGTTAGGTTTCCGGTAACGGCAGTCCTACTCAGTAAGATCCGAGCTTCTCCTATCCCCCCTTGTTGCATAGAATCCTAGTCAGTGTCCATTATGGATCAGGGCGCGCCTAAGTGCGGTTTTCGCCGTGTCAGCCAATTGCGTCCTCTCCCGCCTCCTGTCTTCTTTACTCTAGCTTGATCCCGGGTTCAGGGGAGAAGAGGAAGGAGTTCGGTAGATGCGGGACAAGCCACCGTCCCTGCTTTGCTGCGGAGCACATGGTGGACATCGTCGTTTACGTCGGTCGAACTGTCGTGCGTGAGGAGACTCAAATCCCAAATAAGAGGAGGGGATAAACTCTCGAACCAAACTACGTTTGTGTTGATGGCTCAGAAATTTTTCCCTTTCCGTTTATTAGCAGTAACATCTACCAAAGTGCGATGGCTGACCACAAAAAGGCCCGTCTGAATCATCCCTCTTTGACCGTCTTGCCGGAGTTACGATACGAATAAGAGGAACTGCAACTCTGTCAATGGCTAAACTCTGATTCTGCGCGTGTAACATGGATGGAACTTTTGTTGGTTTAGAAGAAGAAGAAGAAGAAGAAGAAGGGTGGTCGAGCACTGGAACATTCTTTTTATTGTACTCAGCTTTCAAACTCGTGCAGGAGTCCATCTTCAGAGATAGTAGCAGCAACAGAACAAGCGACATTTGTAGGGCGTGTAAGCCAATCATCGACCTGCGACTCAAGACTAGAGGTGACTGCACAGGGCTTTCTACGCAGGCATCAGATCAATAAATCGATTGGCTGAGTTCTTATCCGAGGACCAGGCTTCAGTCAATTTTCGGCCTGTTTTGTTTCCGGCGTAAGCGACCATTTTGGCGGCAGCGAACAGTAAACGCCGAAATGGGTCGTAGTGGGACATTTGGCTGGAGGATTTTTGACAAACCATCGAAACGCGCTAAGGCAGCATCAGGGAATAAACCTTTCTCTCAAGAAATCGTCTTACCTTCTTCCATCTTAACACCTGAGGTACGCATTTTCGATTATATCCATATATATACAGTATGTGGGCTAACTCACGAAATGTCAACCGAAATTCCGACAGGCGTCTTCGTCTCGAAAAAAGTAATTAAGTAGGGTTGTAAAACTAATAAAAATGCAGCATAATTATATAATAATTCAGTTACCTCAGGATGCTGGCTTTTGAAAGAATTTCTTTTCGACTGCATGCAGACACTACACTCTGAGAAAAATGACAACCTAAGTGGCATGAAGTCTTCTCCTTGAGTTTCGATGCCCTTAAAAATTCAATTGTATTTCTCGGAAAAGATGCATAAAAATATTCATTCTATTGCTCATTCTGTAGATAATTATGTTATTTTCCAATTTTATGCTGGAATGGAGGGCATAATTCGGGTTCCAAAAAGATTCCAATTGTGAGATTATTTAATGCCGTGAAATTGTCGTTTGTAAAACGGCATGCCTCTACATTCACCAATGTGGCTTGTATAGCTAACAGTATGGCTCAAACCCACTGCTACATTTTATGAACCCCATATAGTCTCCTCTTAATACCGTAGCGAAAAGCAAGGATTTCCATACGCGTTAAGTATACGGCTTGTAGTTTGGAAACCCTGAATGCAAAAGTAAAAGCAGGTCGGGGTCCAAAATTATTCGGGAATTAGAAAAGTTTTTTAAAACCGAATTGGGAAGGTTTTGAAAACCGCATTCTACACTTCCTTCAAGTGTAAATTTGAAGAAAATGTAACAGTCTACGAAAAAAGTAGAAAAATAAATATTTTTTTGCATTTTTCCACGAAATATAACGGACTTTTTAAGGACATTCAAAATCAATGAAAAAATGCATACAATCTGAATGGACATTTTTTACGGAGTATTGTTTTTGCATGCAGCTGAAAATTAAGTTTGTTCGAAAGCCGGCATCTTGAGGTAACTGGATTATTATAGAAATATACTGTATGATAACTAATTCTACAACACTATCGAATTAAACTTTTCTAAATAAAAACGCATTTTGTTATTTCGGTTGACATTTCATGAGTTAGCCCACCAGTCCAGTAACGCGATTGGTGAGCGCCCCTTCTACCCTTGTTTGTATAGCCGACCGCAACAGACAGGATAACGAATCGGTGTGCATTCTGAGGCCTGTCAGAAAATCAAGTTAAACTCCTGAATTTTCAAACTAGTTGCATTAGCCTGTCGTCAAACGAAATGAATAGTGGACAGTGGGATAATCGCACCAGAGCGCTTGAAGGCACGGACGTCCGTATGAGGGGGTGAGAAGCACGTTACAATAGATGAACGCCTCAGACCTGTTTCTCTCCCTTCCCTGTCGTTTCGTTTCTGGAATCTTAAGTGCATGCTATTTCTTCCGTGGGACTGCCGCCCTATTAGTGGTGCTCAGTTCGAACAAGGCCCCCCCCATGATTTTGATCAGGAGCCGATGCGATCAAAACGGGTCACAGCGACTGCAATTAACCTGAACGATCAGCGACTGTCAGGCCACCGGTCTGCAGCCTCTCCGCTGCCGCTCTCTCTGTCTGGCGTCCACTTGGATGTACACACGTCAGAGACAGGCATTTGCCTGACATTTTGGGGCTGTATATGTTGCTCCCTACGCGCCGCGTTCATCACAGTCAGCCAATCAAATCCAGGACTGACCCACCAATGCTCTCACTCGGCACACTCAAGCTTTCGCCCCGCCTCCGGTTGCCGACCTGCTCCTACAGCTTCTTCATTTTGTGCAGGATCCAATACTCTCCCTCCTGGCGTCTATCTTTTGTCCAGTCTGTCTGATGGAATGTTAGGCATGCGCCTTGGAAATCCGACTTCCCTGAACCCCCAACCTGAGGGTCGTAGAAGTTTGGCTCTGTCCATGCCTTAATCCGCCGCGACAGGTTTGCAGTCACATGAACTAGTAGGCGCTCCGTCTTATATCACAGCAGCCAGCATTTTCTGTTTTGATAACCATCGTGACGAACTCAAATTCATACCCGCATGTGTGTGCACAAATCGTCATAGTCTGGATTTACCGGCGTTATCAGTTGCTATGGCATCATCGTGTTCGTTGATTGATCAGCGGTGTTCATAGTTTCAGCAATCAATAGGGGTGTCCAACATATAGTAGAGGGGCGTGCACCCATCAGGTCTCGCGATGTGCTCGTTATGCCCCACATTTTTTTCAGATTTGTGCCGATGAGAGCAGTGTGCGCATCCTCAATTCCATCCTTAAGACTTCAAGTTAATAATAACACAAAGGGGGGATGAAACAACAACTGGTGCCTTATTCCGTGCAGAATTCTGAGCTACGCACTCAGGAAGTGGCGATCACTGATGGCGGTGTCACAAAATGACGGACGGCCTTTGTTTGCCTGCAACAGAGTCGGCTTGATCGGTCGTTTTTAGGGGCTTCTGGAGGCAAGGTCAGGACCCTTGAGTTCACATGCGCGTGCTCTCGACGCAGGGAGAGAGAGAGAGAGAGAACGGCTGGCGTGATGCTGCCTGGATGTTGCAGACGTCAAAGTGGTTGGTCAGACCGTAGGGGCAGCGAGTCCGTTGGCGACCAGACAGTTTTGGCAGTCGGCTACAATATCAACTTCCACAAATCACACTTCTAACCATCGGTCAATCCACTGCGTAGTTACGGATTTCTCAACGCCGCAACGGAAGGCATTCACTCTGGCCTTACTCCTCTTAAAACCCAGCTGGCTTCTCAGAGGCTGCAGCATAGGAATGCGCAATTGTAAATAAGGCCCCCCTTACCCCAATAGACAGGACAGTCATGCTGTGAGTTTTACTGCGAGAAGCAAAGTGAGTCAGTCTTTCTGAGGCGAAATGATGTGTCCAGTTCAGATCGGCGGATTTGATAGGCCGTTGTACGACTGTCAGATTCTTACTTTTTTCCACCGTGGGTCTTGTTAGACTCGTAGTGACACGGAGGGTTTTGTTTCGAGGTGGTAAAGAAAACGACATCTTGCAAGCAGAGAAGACCACTTAAGTCTCGACGTCGTGATTAGTTGAGTCAATACGATTCCGAACACCAATTATAATGTAAAGTAACGAAGCTTTATTTGGATACCCTCCCAGAAGTTTCAGCACAAACCTTCTTTAGTCACTGACGTCGGCTTAAATATAAATAAATACTGAGAATTGGTGCGACTATTGTAGCGACGAGAATAGTCTAAATTTCTTGATTTTAATCTTCCTCTTCCTTCCCCTCACCTTTCGAACTGACCCGTTGAAGTGTAAATACTCATAGTCGGATATCCACACATATAGAAGAACTTAGGTTCTGGAAATTTCCACTAGACACTCCATGATATGAGGAAGCTCATTCAGAAGTACAGAGTGTCATTCATAGGTATTTTGGCAGATTTTGAATAATTCATATTGACCCAACTGTGAAAAACTCGGCGCCTCGGTGGGATTCGAACCAATGCGGTAAAGGGCAGGCTTCAGTACAGCCAACGCTCTAACCACCTGAGCTACGAGGGTCATTCAAAAATGTCCAAGCTGGTAACGCCTACACATAATCCAATAACGCAAACAGGTGACGTGGGATTCTCACAGTTGAGTTTAAGAAGAATGAAAGAGAAGTGGTAAAGGGTAAGAAGAAGAAGAAGCTGCTGCTGCTGCTGATGATGATGATGATGATGATGACGACGACGATGATGATAGGGAAGAGGGAAAATACAGAGGGAGAGGTAAGGAAGGGCTCTATTTTTAATATAAAACTGTAAAAATATCGGCAAAAAACTTTCACTATCCACCATGACAGGGATATAGCTGCAACTCATGTGACTGATAGAATGCCAATTAAAGTCTCATATTCAGGATTTCAGTCTCATTACACCTCACAGCGAAGGTGATTGTTGATTGGGCGGAAATCACAAGAGAGAATTGCTGGCATCACAGGAAACTCGATTAACGAATCCGAGGATTGTCGCTGGACCCCTTCGAGTTTCAAAATTTTAAGGTATAGATACTGTTGTGTCAAGTTCGAGGGATGCCCTTATTTCGAACACAATAAACGAATTTGGGAATTAGGTCGAACACGGGAATATGGAACACTTCGGTTCTACTGCTGTATTGTATTAAGTTCCGGGAGGGCTTCTATTCCTCTTGGAACCTTCCGAGCTCCAAGCCCAATTCTAACATTGGGTACTCTTTTGGTCCAACCCCCTCCCTTATACGAACAATAATTCTAACTCGGTAAGGATTAAGCATAATCGCGGGGTAAGGAAAAACTACGGAGAACTGTCCACTGTGCTTTTGGAAGTAGATGTTCTTCTGCAGAGTTTTGGTCGATCAGTTGTCGGCAGGATGACATTCTCTGACCTGTCCCCTCCCCCCCCCCGAGGAGCCAGTACTGCTGAAATGTCTACAATGGTTCATTGTTCTGCACAGCACACACGCAATTCCTTAGTTAGAAGACTCAGTTTAAAAAAAAGTTCGACGCCGATACTAGTCAAGATGAAAAAAGTACTCTAAATAATGGTAGATGGAGTGCATACGTCTGCCAGTCAAGCATCGGGGGTCAGATAAGAAAACCGGAAGATCCGCTGCCAAGGTAATAAACGTCTGGAGTCATTTATTGGATCTGCTGCAGTTGCGGACAAAGCAACTACGTTGTAGAAACCGTACGCGAATGGCCGAACACGCTACAGCTGTGCGGAGAAGTGACGCCAGCATTCAAGTGTCGGCTCATTCGACGAGTTCCGGCCACTCATTCAAATTCGAGGAGATCGAAATTCTCGCCGCGATCTGCTTTAGTCATCGTTCACGGGGACCCAGTCTGTCGAAAATTGCAACGACCTTCCCCTTCCATATTCGGTGTTTAGAATTTGCCTAGGCGGAGTTATCAGACACGCTGGGAGCACATTGGGGACCACTTTTCCCAACACCAGGGTCGGTGGGTCAGATCGTCAAGCCATCATCACACCAACATCCAACACACGTGATGAAATTGCAGCAATTAACGGCGCGAATATCGGTCATCAAACAGTCATCACACCAAGTGCAATTATCTCTGATGAAGAGGGGGGGGGGGAAGCCGTGAATGTTCATAGATATGCGGTAGCATGACGACGGCATGATATAAATACTGCAGCCCCTTGTGCATGAAGCGCACGTATCTGCTTTTGTCTATGATGATGGGTTCAAGCAGGAATCCGAAACGTCTGGCTAATAAAGCTTTAGTCTCAACGATCGTGTCTCCTTCTTCACATACTTGATCATTGGCCTAACTCTAACCACCTACGCTGGAATTTACGACAAGGTCACTCGTAATACGAGTGAGTCCACATTTCTGCGTCCTTCAATGAATTTTATCCACGAATAATTCGAACTGAGATGACCAAGAGAAATTGCAGGGGAGGGTGACAGCAGGGTGGCCTCGGCCGAAAGAAGAACGGAGGAGGATGCGCAGCGATCGCATTATGGAACTCAATCGTCCTGCTGCTGTCTTGCGGCGCTCTCTCGGGCCTCGTCAGCAGTCGTGCGGACAGAACAGCATTACTGACTCGGAAAAGGGAGTCTGGAATACCCATTTCTGGCTTGTTAGCCGTCATCAGCCAGCCATATCCAACCCCGGGATTTGCAACCCCTGGGGCTCGATCCCGCGACCTGTTGGTTAGATGTCCAACGCCTCTAACCACGGACCGTTCTCCTGTAGACTGAGATAGGATATATTAACAATAACCGATCGTGTTACGGAACTCACTCGTCCCGTTGTGCCTTGGGGCTCTCTGTTGAGCCCCACCGCTGTGACTGACCAATAAGCGGGTGTTCGTTTTCTGATTACCCCCGTAAGTGTTTGCAGATCAGTCTCATGCTCGACAGGGTTACCAACAATCATATCATCAGCCTACCGGCGGTTGCTGGGAGATCTCAGACCACTGGCAGGAAGCGAAAAGAGAATGGGAGGTGAAATTAAAGCAACCCAAAGTTATTATCAATAAATGACCTGGGGTCATATTGCAAGCACACCGGTGCCGCATGGCTCTACGATTCGTTAAACTGACTTCTGGGAATTGATGGTACATTTTCGCATCCAGGTCATCGAAGCCCAATGTTTGGTAAATGGTTATGCGAAGCCAACCGCATAATTTTCCACTATAATGTGAGGTTTAACGTCGTGCTCTCCTCTCCATTACTTGTATTATCCGTGGCGTTTGAAATCCCAAAGTTTAGAAGTTGTTGCAACGCGGTTTACTCTTAAGGCTTTTAACCATCTAATTTAAGGCGACAATGCATCCCAGAGTGTATTTACCACGTCATCTGCAAAGGACATCAATGAGGGGAGGCTTGTGACCAAAAATTAAACCCAACAAACCGGTCCATTCCTGAACTTGCCAGCGAAAAAGGAGAGGTGGCGTCTTGATTCGAGAGCCAAGAAAACCTAGTGAGCCTCCGCTGTGCACTGACGGCTTCTGTTGGATACCTCTATTGATTGCTGAAACTATGAACACCGCAGATGAATCAACGAACACGCTGATGCCATAGCAACTAATAACGTCGGTAAATCCAGAATATGAAGATTTGAGCACACGCATGCGGGCATGAATTTGAGTTCGTCACGATGGTTATCAAAACAGAAAGTGCTGGTTGATGTGATGGAGCGCCTACTAGTTCATGTGACTGCAAACCTGTCGCGGCGGACTAAGGCGCGGACAGACACAAACTTCTACGCCCCTCAGGTTGGGGGTTCAGGGAAGTTGGACTTCCAAGGCGCATGCCTAACATTACCTCAGACAGACTGGACAAAAGACAGACGCCAGGAAGGAGAGTATTGGATCCTGTACAGAATGGAGACCAAGCTGTAGGAGCAGGTCGGCAACCGGAGGCGGGGCGAAAGCTTGAGAGTGCCGAATGGGAGCATTGGTGGGTCAGTCCAGGAGTTGATTGGCTGACTTTGATGAGCGCGGCGCGTAGAGGGCAACATACCCAGCCCCACAATGTCAGGCAGATGCTTGGCTCTGACGTGCGTACATCCAAGTGGACGACGGACCGAGACGTAAAGCTACAGCAGAGAGCGTCAGTGGGGTGGCTGCAGACAGGTGGCTTGAGAGCCGGTGATCGTTCAGCGCCTGATCAAAATCATGAGGGCCTTGCTCGAACTGAGCACCACTAATAGAACTTTAGGGCGGAAGTCCCAGGGGAGAAATAGCATGCACTTAAGAATCCAGAAACGAAACGACAGGGAAGGGAGAGAAACATGTCGGGGGGCGTTCATCTATCGTAATACGCCTCTCACCCCCTCATACGGACGTCCGTCTGTCGATGTAACCCCTGTGCCTTCAAGCGCTCTAGTGCGACTCTCTCATTCCCCACTATTTATTTCCTTTGACGACTGGTTGGTGCAGTCAGATTGAAAATTCAGGAGTATAACTTTATTTTTCGACAGGCCTCGGAATGAAGACCGTTTCCTTATCCTGTCTGTTGTGGTCCGCTATACAAACAAGGGTGGAATGGATGCTCACAGATCGCGTTACTGGGCATACAGTAGGTGAGCTAACTCATGAAATGTCCACCGAAATTTCGAAATGCGTTCCCATTTCCAAAAAATTAATTAAGTAGGGTTGTAAAACTAATCATCATGCAGCATAATTCTATGATGATCCAGTTACCTCAGGATGCCGGCTTTCGAATGAACTTCTTTCCGACTGCATGCAAAAACTATACTTTGCTTGGCTTGTAAAGTTAACAATATGGCTCATATCCACTGCTAAATTTTGTGAACCCCACATGGTCTTCTCTTAATACCGTAGAGAAATGTATGGTTTTCCCTACCCAGAAAATATACGGGTTGTAGTTTGGAAGCCCTGAATGCAAATAACGGCAGGCCGGGTTCGAAATTGTTCGGGAATCGGAAACGTTTTGAAAACCGAATTATACATTTCCTTCGAGTATAAAATTGGAAGATGTAATTGTTTACCAAATGAACGAGAGAATGAATATTTCTCTGCATGTTTTCCATGAAATATAATTGAATTTCCAAGGGCATCGAAAATTAATAAGAAAATTGCATGCTACTTAAGCAGTCATTTTTCGCAGAGTATAGTTCTTGCATGTAGTCGAAACAAGTTCGTTCGAAAGCCGGAACCCTGAGGTAGCTGGATTATTATAGAATTATGCTGCAAAATGATTAGTTTTACAACTCTACTTAATTAATCTTTTCGAAACGGGAACGAATTTCGAAATTTCGGCTGACATTTCATGAGTTAGTCCACCTACTGTACTCCTCACGTTGTGCCTTGGGGCCCAATCTCGAGCCCAGCCAGCAGCTGCCGCGGCTAATGGGACGATTCCTCGTTTGTGACCTAAAGTTTCCACCGTAGGTGCTGCAGCAGTAAGAGCAATAAAACCCAACGACATGAAGAATCATAGGGAGAGAGGGACCAAACCACAGATAATTTATAGAAACACCATATTTACACAGAATGCTGGTCGGGTGGGGCAAACCTTCCCAGGATCGTGCGGGAAAGTGTGACCTTTACAATTATTGCTCGGAGGGGCAGAAGTACACATCTAAGAGAATGTCAGAGCAGAAACATTATATATGTAGAAAAACAAGGTGAAAAAACCCAAACGAGTGAAGGGATTTCGACGCAATTACAAACAGAGAGAGAGAGAGGGGGAGCTTCTGTTCTATTATCACACACCCATGCTCAAGGCAGGATAGACATACACATGTGGGGCAGAAAGTGAACAGGTGTGAAAGATTTCGGTTGGAACGCGCAACGCGAAGATGCGTTTACACAGACCCCGGTGGACAGGTGAGCAGAGCAGTCGAGCAGTGGCGTTTTTACAGGTCCGACCGCGGAGTGGCTGAGGAAAGAAGAAAACAAGAACATAGACACAGGGTATAGCAAATACTACTTATCAGACGGAAGTATTACGGCAGGTCGATTGCTTCTTCGTCAACACAACTACCACTGTACTGGATAGGATGTAGTAAAGAATGGCAAGCGAACTGGTCACCAATGAGCGGGGCCTTATGAGACATCGAACTCCCCCGCACTGTGTGGGGTGGGCGCAGTGGCTGGTTCGTGAGCACATGCCACGCACAAGATCCGGTTCTCAAGTCCACACAAATAAAATTGGTAAGATCGCAGTTGGTAGCCGGACATTACAAGTTGATACTGTCGACGGACATACTTGTTATCAGTAGGTGTGCTTACCTTGTCTGAGGAACTTGTCATCAGAAGGTGTGCTTCTACTGCGTTAGGTAGGTCGCCCGTTTCGGTCAGGCTGTTGGGTTTAGTGAGGGTTAGGGTTTAGGTTTACGATTATGGTTTGGCTTCAGGGTCCAGTTTGAGTGTTAGGGTTAGGGTTTAGGTTTACGATTATGGTTTGGCTTTAGGGTTGGGGTTTGGATTTAGGGTTAGCGTAATGGTTTTCTGGGTTAGGGTAGAATATTTGGTTTCCGCTTTACGTTTGAGGTTAGGATTAGGGTTTCAGATAATGGTTTCCGATTTTCGGGTTAATGTTAAGACCTCAGGTTTAGGTTTCCAGGTTACGGTTAGGGTTTGTGCTTACGATTAGGTTTCAGTATTACGGTTAGGTTTTATAGTTAGGGCTACGTCTAAGTGCTACGGTTAGGTTTAAGATTTCGCTTAGGGTTAAGTTTGCCGTTAAGGTTACCGTCAAGGTAAGACAGGGGCCTGCCGTCTGCTTCCACATTCCTGGCTACCAACTGCGATTTAACCATAAAATTTCGATGGGCAAGTCATAGATCTTCTACAAATTGATATCGTAGAAGCTACACTAAGAATCCATTGGGTCTAACCCTCAGTTCTGAGTAGAGCCGAGTTATACCTTCGGTTGAAATCCTCCCAAGCCGCGAATTTTAGCGCACCGCGATAGCCTCAAGCGAGTCAGATTTGGTTATAGTGAGGAATATTCTGAAAGGTAACTCCACCTTCGTCCGTCGTCTGTGCGTCCTGGCGTACCAGAGCCTTCGGGTCGACTGATGATGACGCGTGGCATACGCGTGTATTATAAAATTCAAGGACTCCCGAGGACTCGGTACAGCCCAACATACACATGCTACTAGGCAACGTGGTCACCGTTACGGTCTCTTGCAAAAGTACTATAGTTCATTCAGGTGAAGGCAATGCCCTCCCACGTACGCAAGACATGTGCCCTATCCACGTAACCTCCCCCCGTCCCAAACGTGTTTGCTTCGTCTGAGGATGGGCAGGTGTAGCAAACTTGTGAACTCGCAAGCGCTATTTCATTTTCTGAAGACTCCCTTCGACTTTAACTGATCGACTAAACAACTGGCCGGAAAGGAGGCGAGAGAAGGTCTTTTGAGAATCGCCGCGCTACGGGGGGAAGATATCGTCGTTGTCAACGAGAGCTGAATCTCCGAACAAGGCGAACTGGGGAGGTGGTTGCTGGCTGCATCTTCTTCTGGAGCAACAGTCGAACGGCAGAGCGACGTGATGAAGGGAACGGCCTTACCAACCGGGACTATATAAAAAAAGAGTGAGCAGGACTTACTTTCAGGGACTGAGGTTGTGTTTGTCGTCAACGGCTCCCCTTCTGTGGCTAGAAAAGAAACAGGAAACTTGAGGGGGGAGGCGGCGGCGGAGGA
>CACRXP010000213.1:884658-895329 GCA_902702965.1 Spirometra erinaceieuropaei
ATAAACGGACGAGTATTCAGGTCCAGCTATGAAGACAAGCAGCAATCATTGAAATGAGAAGGTGCAACTGCGTCTAACCTTTTTAGAGGCCGCGAACCCATCCTCATGGTACCATTCGGAGGCTTCCGAAACCACCTTCTCGAGGACGCTGAGTTCAGCCGAGGTGGTATGTTTGGTGAAGTCTTTAGATTGATATTTTTCTCGACTTTCATAGATGGATGATTCAAGGCTGTTTCGAAGTCTTTCGGTTTCGCGTCTCTCTTCATCAAGGGCATTTAATTCGCGAAGCCTGTGTGGGTAAAGAGAGAAAGGCAAACAGCATCAGCTTCCTGGTCAGATGACGTAAGTAGCAACGGTTCGGATTGGGTGACTTTGCTGCCACTATATTAAACATGAATGACACGAGGCACAGCTTGGAAAAAACCGACGGTGAAGAGCCCAGTCGTTGCAACGAGTGAGAAGCATTGATAAAAAGTAGAAGAAAGTACACCAAGGATGTGTTTTATAATGGAAATATTCGTACATTTTAGTCAAGGCAACACCGACAGACTAGTGACTGGGACGTGACGTAATAACTCAAACATACAGTGCACAATCCACGATCAGAAAAGATCATAAGGCAGAGTGAGACCGAAATATTAGAAGGACGGAACCCCATTAGGGAGAATATCCGGTAAGAATTGCTTTTATTCGACCTCTCCCCCCCCCCCCCGCAGGACACGTCGATAGGAAACCACGCACCCACCCCAATATATGTGGCTTTGCGCTGAATACCGGAGAAGTTATTGCCAAGGTTAAGAGTAAAGCTCCAGTTAGGTTTGAGACAAGAGTTGGGAATAGGTACCCTTCCTTGAATTAAGCGCAATGCCACTTGTGCCAGGGGGAAGTGGAAGCTACTTTTCCCTCGTCCTGCCGGGGGGGAGGCACACGAGATATCTTCGCCGAATATCAAAAGATACACTATTTAGAGGTGGAGAAGCATGAAGGAACAGTGTGAGAGCTTCTGAGCATTTTTGCAACCAGTTTCAAAAACAATTCAAGCCTTCCTTGAGACTCTGAATGTCACGGCCATTCCAAGGACTGGATTTATATCGGTGTGCATCAAACCAATTCACAAAGCTTCAGATGGCTCCTAAAAAACCGCACAACTGAATGTAATGGGCTTTAAGACAAAGATTTCGGACAGAAGACATGCTCAGGCGGTCTCCATCTAGTTAATCTTTGACCCCGGCAACTGGGGGGCTGCACTTCATGAGCACGCATTGAGGCTTTTATACGAAGGGGAATTTAGCTATTTTTATGCAATAGGAGGACTATGGAGGGAAGAGAAATCTAGTGGTCACCATCCGCGAACACAACGTTAAAGGTCATTTATACCGTCCTCAGACAATCGCACCTGTCAACGTCAATGGTCGACGTTTGTTGGAAACCGAGTGGAAGCTAAGTGTTCGTTTTGGCAACGGTATAGAGAAGGACCCCACTTGACTAGGCTGTGGACCGTGCCATACGAGATTTATTGTAAAGGCAGTTTTAAAAGGTGGGGCAGCAAAATGCAGGAAAATACGAAAATTGCCTGAATTTATTCCGAAAGTCTTATCCTACGCTATTTTGCGACAACGGAAATGAGAGTAGTAATTATACAATAAAAAAATGGCGGATTCTGAGTTAAGGTGTGAGGTCGTGGAAAGGGATCGTTGTTGGCGGTGTAATTTCTGCAACTGCCTGCAAATATACGTCAAGATAAGACCCCATATGACACGATCCACAGTCTACTGACAGTTAGGTGGGGTCCTTCTCTATACCGTTGTCAATATGTTGTTTATCTGTGGCAAATGTATAGGGTCAAAAATAGCTAAGTAACCAGATGATGAGAACTCTGTAACAAGGTGACTTGCCCGATGTCTCTGTTTCTCACTTAGGCTCATCACGGTCGCAGACAAATATGATAAAGGCACAGGAGATACTGGGTTTATAGGGCGCAGCTGATATCCAACCACGTGCCTATCATAATTATCAGTTGTCGCATTCATCACCGGGAGTAGTATTCGGCGCGCTCTTCTGTACGTCAAGCACGCCTCTAGCAAGAGTTCTGGCCTCGTCGAATTTAAATGTGTGGCAGGATCTCGTCGAATGAGCCGCAACTTGAGAGCTGGCGTCATTTCTCCGCGCCACTGCAGCGTGCTCGGCTATTCGCGTTCGGAGCAGTCTCTGACGTAGTTGCTTTGTCCGCAACTGCACCGGGTTCGATAAACGACTCCAGACGTTTCTTGCCGTGACAGCGGGTCTTTAGGTTTCATTAACTGACGCCCGATGGTTGACTCCGGTCTATGTGCAACTCCAACCCCAGGTGGTGCGAGAGGGCGGCTGACAGCTTCCGAACGGAAGTACTCGCCAAAATTTGGGGGTCCGTACGGTATGGCCTTTCGTCCTTTTTGAGTAGGCATCGGTTTACAAAGTTGCGCTGGTAGCCATTGGCTTTGAAAACCCGTCGAAGGCATTTTAGTTCGGGAATCTTGTCCTCCGGCTCACTGCAATGCGTTTCAACACGCCGATAAAGCGTCCTTACACAACTGTATTTGTGGCTCATTGGGTGATAGCTGTTGAAGTTCAGCACTTGCGTCGTATTTGTGGACAAAGCAATTATGTCGGAGAAGCCGGAAGACTGCTCTGAAGAAGAATGGCCGAACACGCTGCAGCAGTAGGGAAAAATGACGCCACCCCTCAAGTTGCGGCTCATTCGAGGAGATCCGGCCACACATTCAAATTCTACGACGTCGAAATTCTCGCCAGAGGTGACATTGACAGTTCGACCATTGGTTTCGATGATGTCCACCGTGTGCCCCACAGCTGCAGCAGCAATGGGAGCAGGGACGGTGACTTACGCAGGGGTTTATAGTGCCGGTAGACTTGCGTAGCATCTACCTACACTCCTCCTCCCCCGCCTGGGCCCGGTGTCAAGACAGAGTCAAGAAGACCGGAGACGACAACCGGAGGTGACAACTGCGTGAGCCGCGAGCATCTTCAATCATGGTTTATTGGCCCCCAGTATATAAACAAGCGCAACGACCTTTCCCTTTAATACTCGATGCTGAAACTTGGCCTAGGTGGAATAATTAGCCACACGGGGAGCGCACAGGTGAACGCTTTTCCCAACATCAGGTTCAGTTTGTCAGATGGTTGAGCAATCATCATTAACATCCAACAAACGCGATGAAACTACAGCGATTAACGACCTCAATGTTAGCCATCGAACAGTCGTCACACCAAGTGCAAAAATCTCTGATGAGGGGAGAAGCCGTGAATTCTCATAGATAAGCCGTAGCATGGCGACTGCATCCTGTAAATACTGCAGTCACCTGTGCATCAACTACCCGTACCTGCTAGTTTCTCTAATGATGGGTTAGAGCACGAATCCGAAACGTCAGGCGCGTAACGCCCTTGTCCCAGCGATTGTGCCTCCTTCTTCACGACTGCTTTCTGGAACTCGTCTCTTCGCTTCTTTTGGCAGACGGTAAGTCGCCCTCAAGCACACTACATTGGGTTGGAGCTGCACACGGGCTGGAGGCAACAGACTTGCTAAAGGGGTTGGAAATATCTGCATTCGTTTACCGGATCAGGTGCACTTGCGGACAAAGCAACTGCATTGGAGAAACTAGGAGATTGCTCCGGGCTCGAATGGCCGAACATGCAGCAGCAGCAGCAGCAACAGCAGCAAGAAGAATGACGCCAACTCTCAGGTCGCGGCCCACTTAACGGGACCCAGCCAAACCTTCAAGTTTGACGAGGTGGCAACCGCATGACCGCCGGCTGTTTGAGTCATGGTTACCTGGTCCACAGTCGCTTAGCAAACACAATCACTCCCAACTTTGCCTGCGCAGAGCAATTGGCCATACGCAGAGGGTGAAGGCGAATACCACTGCCAGTGACACTATTCATGTGCCGGATTGAAGAGTGATCACGCCAGGAATCAACAGCGGTGATGAAATTACGGACCAGCGATCATCGAACCAAATACGAACCCCGACAATGAATACTGCGACTGTTCGTCAAGAAGCATGTGGTCGCATAACAGTGCCTCCAAACGGGCCACGTGGTGGATTAGTTAGGCCAATACAGGGGCAAGCCGTTATCGGAATACGCACCATAACAAATGCAAACATGTTGGGAGTGTGATGGCAGACCCAGTTGCCGGCGGATGTCGCGCACATTGGGACCCCTGTCGACCCCCCCCCCCCACCTACCCTCCCCATTGTTGTTGTTGGTTAAAATTCCGGGCATTTGTTCTGCGAAGCAAGGGCTGTGGAGCGGAGCACCAAGGTGCGGGCTCCACCGTGCCATCTACCTGCGGCTTTCGCCTCCGGTCTTTTTGACTCTGTCTTGACACGAGGTCCAGGTGAGGAGTGGGGGAGAGTGTGCAGCAGATGCTATGCAAGCCCGTTACCTCCTATGAGCTAATTCCCTGCAATCACCTTGCTGTGGAGCGCACGGAGTACATCGTCGGTTATGACGGTCGAACAACTGGTTGCATGACAAGTGCGTCTAATAAATTGTGCATTCGCAGTGTGTCTGCGACTGTCTCTAAATGATGGGTTCGGGTAAGGGCCTGAAACCTCAGAAGAATAAACTTTTTGTTGCAGCGATCGCATCTTCTCCTGATGGACTATTTTCTAGAAAGCGCTTCTGCTTTTATCGACAAGCTGGGGAACCGCTCAAACAGAATAGGACGAAGATTGGACTTGGGAACAAAATTGAGTGCAGTGAAGGACAATTTACACTGAAGCAAATAACTTAGTATAGGATTACTTTAAGTCAACTACAGAAAATTACATTGGTGCAAAGTGGTCAATATGGTAGACAGTTATCCTTCAAGGAAACAGACATTTGGTTGCTTACAATTTTCGCGAATAGGCCATGTCAGCATCGCTCGGGACGACGGTATCCACCAAATCGACTTTGAATGGTAATGGCTCAACGAAGAAACGCTGAAAAAACACAACGGGAAAAATGAAGGACATTCAAAACAGGAGATAATATTTTGGAAAAAACTGTTTTGGCAGGGGCAGGTTGTCCCGCATAGCGTGCAAGGCAGGTTTAATGTACAGTTACACACTACTGTCTATTCTTTAGTAGGCAACCATTTTGCGTTAATGACACTGCGGGTCGACATAATGCGGCCCATTACCAACCTTAATCGGTGGTGGCGGTGCGGTAGTTGTGGCAGGAGGCTCGGACGTGGAGGTATCCGAGGCAGTGGCAGAAGATGCCGGTGCAGGTGTACTTTTCGCCTCAGATGAAGACTTTAAAACGAGAACGAGCAACAAACGTATGAAAGAAAACCACAAAGACGACAAATTGCACAGGACAACGCAAATTAAGGAAATCATGAACGAAAGAGAGTGTTAAGTGAGATCTTTATTGGCCTGACGTTTCGGATCCACTCTCAGACCCATCATCAGAGCTATAAACAACTGAGAGCGGCAGACGCACTGGGGATTTCGTATCTACATGATGTGGTTGTTACTCTATCACAGCAGCAGGTGTGAATTGTTGGGGTTAGGGTTTCTTGGCCAATGAGACCCCGCCATACCTTTAAGTCCGACAGGGCAGAAACCCTCACGGGATGCGACAGCTGGGTGGGCCGTGAGCTGCTTGACTTATGGCTCCCCGACAGGCAATCTATCAACAAGCATAATGATTTCCCCAATCCATATTCAGTGGTAAGACGGTGCTTCAGTACCGTAATTAGTCATATGGGGGAGCGAGAGGGTGAACACTACTCCCAGTGGCAGTACTGACAAGCCAAAGTGTTGAGGAAGTGTCGTGCCAATTATCAGCGCTAGTGATGGAGTCGTGACGACTCAAGGCATTATTGCGTCCACTATGGACATCTGCAAAGAATGCAGAAGCTATCAGTTTCCTTGGGTGTCCGGTTGCATGACAAATGCATCCTGTAAATATTACTTTCTTCTTTCATCCAAGACTCCTACCTGTTGTTGACTCTGAGTATAGGTTCGAGAGTGGACCGGAAACGTCATTCGAAGTCAGTTCATAATTCAAAGACCAGGTCTCCTTCTTTTTGCATGTCTCGGAAAACAAGCGTCATAAACAGAAACAGCAAACACAACAGAAGAAAGAATATGAATGGAAAGGAACAATTCCAATTCCTGCGCGTATAACCGACATTGTAAATGTAGGAACGAATGTGTGGGCAGGTTCCTTGTCGACCAAAAAACGTCTAACAGGTAAAGGAAGGCATTCTTCGATGCCATTTATCCAATCAGCTCCCCGTCTAAAATGAAACGCTATACTAGAGCGCTGGTGGAATTAACACCAACTCAGGGGACGCTGTGCAAGTCACTCTAAAATGTAATATGCCGGAATACTGTCTACTTAAATAAAATAAGTACGTGTACTTTTCGAAATACTAACCTCAGGCGTGGTTGTATTCGCGCTGTCAGGAGTGTCTTCAGTGGTAGCCTCGCCCTTGCTGCCGGCGCCGCCAAAAAAGCTGCTAATCCCGTCGGCAATTTCTAGGAAGGGTGCACAGTAGATTGGAGGAATTGAGGACACAAATGAACGCATTCGTATTGAACGGAGACTGTAAATGAAAACTCACTCTGCAAGGCGGAGCCGCCCTGGGAGGCCTCCGTCGTGTCGTTGACTAGATCGAGAAGGAGGTTGACCTCAGTGAGTCGGAGCACACAGCTGTAGTCGAGGGAAAAATGGGCCTTAACTCCGCGCGTAGAGTAGTTGACGAATTTGCTCTGTGTCTCCGCCACCCCGGAGATGGTCACATTCATAAGTTTTTCGGAACCCTTAACGTAGCTGTCGGGAGGACCACACACACACGCATGCGTCAGCAGCATTTATATACATATGTACATGCATGTATGTATATACATAAAATTTCAGGCTTCGGCACAGTAGATCTTTAAAAAACCGCAGTGATTCAGTTACTAGTTTCATGGCTTTTGGCGTGGGTAATTGGGGCCAGAAATCTGTGAAAGAAACTATTCCGAATCTCCATCGCCGCTGCCTGAGAAGTGTTACAGGGAGGAGAAGACTGTCCGGCGCGCAGACGGGTAACGAATAGTGAGATGGCCTTCGTAGACGGTAAGCTGCGAAATAAGCTGGCCGTCGGGCCTGACGAATAAGCGGTCGTGGACCAGCGGCCACATTGCTATCAGGATGGTGAGCGCTGACGTCTCGATGCGACAATGTCGAAAGTATGTGGTCGACCAGAACCAGCTACCTATCATCAACATGTGCCGCCGGCATTCTCGCAAACATCTACTAACTTAAAATTCAAACTATGATTGAACGGCCAGCCAAACCGACAATATTCCGGACAGTTCGAGGTCTCATAGCTGGACTCATGATAGTAGATCGGTAAGTGGCGCTGAAACTGGTGACGCCTTTGGATCAATCCACGTCGGTCGCATATGCCTAAAAGGCTGCCTTTCATCCGGATCTAAATTTTCACTTACAGGATGCCTTGATGTCATCAACTGACAACAACCAAACGGTGCAGGGTTGTGGGCAGAGAAGCCTGGTCTCACTTTGCTAATGGTCATCACTAAAGTCCTCAGCTCATGAGGCAAACGAGAGAACTACCAGATTCGAGCGGTAGAGCCACAATGACTGGATCATCTCAAGGACCTTCTAGTTGCGATAAAAGAGAGCAGGCGGTTTTCAGGGAGCAGTTCAGAAGAAGATGCGATTACTGGAACCAGAAGTTCATTGGCCTGACGTACCAGATTCTCACTCGAACCCATCATCGGAGACGGTTACAGATGATGATGATGATGATGATGATGATGATGATGATGATGATGATGATGATGATGATGATGATGATGATGATGATGATGATGATGATGATGATGATGATGATGATGATGATGATGATGATGATGATGATGATGATGATGATGATGATGATGATGATGATTGCCAACAGAAGAGAAGGGACGAATCCCAGGAAGCAGTCTTGAAGAAGAAGACACGATCGCCGGGACAAGAGCTTTATTGGCCTGACGTTTCGGATTCCTGCTCGAATCCATCATCAGAGACAAAAGCAGACAAGGGTGGTTCATGCATATGGGGCTGTAGTATTTATGGGATTCAGTGGCCATGCTACCGCATACCTATGAATATTCACGGCGCCCCCCCCCCTTCATCAGGGATTGCTGCACGTGGCGTGATGGCCGACATCAACCATCAGGGGTCAGTTAATGAAACTGAAAGACCCACTGCCATGGTAAGAAACGTCTGGAGTCGTTTATCGGATCTGGCGCAGTTGCGGACAAAGTGACTACGTCGGAGAAACCGGAAGACAACTCCAAACGCGAATGACCGAACACGCTGCAGCGGTGCGGAGAAATGTGGCAAGCTCTCAAGTTGCGGCTCATTCGACGAGATCCGGTCACACATTCAAATTCAACGAGGCCGAAATTCTCGCAAGAGGTGACAACCGCGTGAGCCGCGAGCTGCTTGAGTCGTGGTTTACTGGCCCCCAGTCTATTAACAAGTGCAATGATCTTCCCATTCAATACTCGGTGCTGAGACTTCGGCAGCAGGTTGAGTCTGCAAGCAGATCAGGAAGGTAGGCGTCGCTCTCACGTGGCTTTGACACTTGAAAGCTCCGAACATTAAATGGGGATAGTAAACGACCCGTTCAGGTGACTTACTGCTATCTAGGCTAAAGTATGAAAGCTCAGGTCCAAGTAAATACCTTCCAAGAGTTGACGGAATCTCGCCGTAGTAGACGGTGAAGGACATGTCCTTTGATAGTCGGTTGAAGGTAATGCTGCGCTTCTGTGGACAGGGGTTTGCGGTCTGGAAAAGGGTGCGAGTTATGAAGGGATCCTCAGTTTCACCTTCCGTTTCACCTTCTTTTGGAATTCTTGGGAACGTGACCTTAAAAAGGGGAGAAATAATTCAGAATAGGGGAGCAGAGGGAGATATTTTCTGCCGCCAAACACTAACAGACAGAAAAAGTAGAATCTATGACCGGAAGGGCCGGCAGAGATTATATATAAAGATATATGCAGAATGGTATTACCGACAAGGACAAGGGAGACTGAAATGGCCTACCTCTAAGTGTGGAACACCTGAGGTTCTAACACGCGAACTATTAGTTAGAGGTCCAACGCCTCTAACCACTAGGCCACGGGCTCGTTGTCCTGTCGGTTTCGATTGGGAATATACAATAGTAGAGGGGCGCTCACTGATCGTTCTTACGGAATTCACTGGTTTCGTTGTGCCTTACGGACTCTCTCTCTCTCAAGCCCAACCAGCAGCCGCCCAGCGACGCATGATATGGGCAGGAGGTTATTACCGACAAGGACAAGGGAGACTGTCTTTGTCGAACAGGGTAGACAGTGAAGCCCTTGGGCTTCTGACATCTCCGATCAACCAGGTGCGGTGAACCCCGTCCAACTTTGTTAAAACCCCTGGAACCGGTGTGAGGCTAGTCTGAAGATCAAGCGCCGAGTACAGGAGGCCTAATCCAGGAAAGTACATTTGCAGAGATGCGGGATAGGACCTTTGTGTTCAGAAAATATCACTCGTCCGGTTGCATTCGGCCTATTGCACACATTTGTCTCCGATCACGTCGCCGGTGAGCAGTTTTATAGTCGGTGGGAACTAGTGGACGTCAACTACGTCCTCCAAAACTCGCTGGCCGACCTAACGCTGAAGAAATTTAGGATATCATTTCGTCGTAACTCGGGGCGTCGAGGCGGCAAAGTGAGGAAGTTGGTGAACATGGTGAGAGCTGACCTTCAGCGCATTTCTTGCCTGCAGTCCACGAAGTCAGCAAGCCAAATGACACAACTTCTCCCCGATGTCTGCCACCGACCGACTGCAATGGAGGTGGATCGTTCGCGATGTCGGGGATTTGCAACCTTAAGTCGGCTAAATCAGCCATGACAGACGCCGATACCAGTTCAAGTTGCTGATCTACTTTCAATTTCGCCGGCTCGATCGACCGTCTCATTTAATTGATGCAACGACGAGAGGCGGTGGAGCAGCGTAAAATTTTTATGAGGACGTAATTTCCTACCAAATGAGGGAAATATTGAATAATTTTACACATGTTTTCTAGGATATATATTTGAATTTACAAGGGCATCTAAAATCATTGTGAGAGAGTCATGTTAATTTAGTAGTCATTTTTTACAGATTGTAGTTTTTGCGGGTGGCCGGAGAGAAGCTGGTGCAAAAGCCGGCATTCTGAAGGGCCTGAATTATCATGGGATTATGCAGCACGGTAATTACTATTACAACCTTACTTAAGTAAACTTTTCGGGTCGGAAAGGCATTTCAGAATTTTGGTTAACATTTCATGAGTTGGAACATCTACTGTACATGTACGGCAGTAGTTGTATGATAGTAGGGTGCGCTCACCGAACTCACTCGTCCCGTTTTGCCTTACGGGCTCACTCTCGAACCCAACCAGCAGCCGCACAGCGGCGCATGATATATAGGCAGAATGGTATTACCGACAGAGACAAGGGAGACTGGAATGGCCATTTCTGGCTTATTAGTCGTCGTCAGCCAGCCATACCCAAGCCCGAAGTGTGGAACACACGAGGCCCGATCGAAACCGACAGGGCAACGGGTTCGTGGCCAAGTGATTAGAGGCGTTGACTTCTAACGAACAGGTCG
>CACRXP010000213.1:896616-922891 GCA_902702965.1 Spirometra erinaceieuropaei
AAACGATCACCCGCTTATTGGTCAGTCACAGCGGTGGGGCTCGACAGAGAGCCCCAAGGCCCAACGGAACGTGTGAGTTCCGTAATGCGATCGGTTATTGTTAATAAACCCTATCTCAGCCTTCAGGAAAACGTGTTTGTGATTAGAGGCGTTGAACTTCTAACTAACAGATCGCGGGATCGAGCCCCAGGGGTTGCCACCCGGGGGTGAATATGGCTGGCCGATGACGGCTAATAAGCCAGAAATGGGTATTCCAATCTCGCTCTCTCTAGTCATTAATTCTGTTCTGGCCGCACGGCTGCTGGCGAGGCCCGAGAGAGCGCCGCAAGACAGCAGCAGGACGAGTGAGTTCCATAATGCGATCGCTGCGCATCCTCCTCCGTTCTTCTTTCGGCCGAGGCCATCCTGCTGTCACCCTCCCCTGTAATTTCTCATGGTCGCCTCAGTTCGAATTATTCGTGGATAAAATTCATTGATGGACGCGGGAATGTGAACTCACTCGTATTATGGGTGACCTTGTCCTAAATTCCAGCGTAGGCAGTTAGAGTTAGGGCAATGATCAAATGGGTGGAGAAGGAGACACGATCGTTGGGACGAGAGCTTTATTTGCCTGGCGTTTCGGATTCCTGCTTGAACCCATCATCATAGACAAAAGCAGATACAGGTGGTCCGCTGTATTTATGGCATGCCATCGCCATGCTACCGCATACCTATGAACATTCACGGCTCCCCCCTCTCATCAGGGATCGTTGCACGTGGTGTGATGACTGTTTGATGACCGATATTCGCGCCGTTAATTGTTGCAATTTCATCACGTCAGTTGGATATTGGTATGATGATCGCTTGACGATCTGACCCACCGACCCTGGTGTTGGGAAAAGTGTTCACCAGTGTGCTCCCCGCGTGGCTAATAACTCCGTCTAGGCAAATTCTAAACACTGAAAATGGAAGGGGAAGGTCGTTGCGATTTTTGATAGACTGGGTCCACGTGAACGATGACTAAATCAGATCGCGGCGAGAATTTCAACCTCGTCGAATTTGAATGTGTGGCCGGATCTCGTCGAATGAGCCGCCACTTGAGTGCTGGCGTCATTTCTCCGCACGGCTGCAGCGTGTTCGGCCATTCGCATCCGGTTTCGCCGATGTAGTTGTTTTCTCCGCAACTGCAGCATCTCCAATAAACGACTCCAGACGTTTCTTGCTGTGGCAGCGGTCATCCGGCTTCATTATCTAACTCCTGATGCTTGACTGGCAGACGTATGCATTTTATCCACCGTTATTTCGAGTACTTTTTTTCAACTTGAATAGTCTCCGCGCCGAACTTTTCTTTAAAACTGCGTCTTCTAACTAAAGATTTGCGTGTATGGTGTGTAGAACAATGAACCATTGCAGACATTTCAGGGGGGATAGGTCAGAGAATATCATCCTGCTGACAACTGACCCGCCAAAACTCTGAAAAACAGCACCTACTTTCAAAAATACAGTGGACAGTTCTCCGTAGTTTTTCCTTACCCCGCGAATATACTTAATCCTCAGCGAGTTAGGATTATTGTTCGGGCAAGGGAGGGGGCAGGACTAAAACAGTACCCAACGTTAGAATTAGGATTGGGCTAGGAGCTCGGAAGGTTCCAAGAGTAATAGAAACCCTCCCGAAACTTAATACAAGACAGCATGTAGAACCGAAGAGTTCCATACTCTCGAGTCCGACCGAATTCTCAAATTTGTTTATTGTGTTCGAAATTAAGGCATCCCTTGAACATGACGTATTAGCGTCTGAGCCTTGAAGTTTTGAACCTCTAAGGGGTCCAGCGACAGTCCTCGCATTTGTTATTCGAGTTTTCCGTGATGCCAGCAATTCCTTCACTGCGCCGTAATTGTTGTAAAGCCATTCTGCCCAACCCCTTGTGACTTCCGTTCAATGAGCAATCAGCTCCGTTGTGAGGTGTAATGAGACCGAAATCCTGAAAATGAGACTTTAATTGGCATTTTATCAGTCACATGAGTTGTAGGTATGTCCCTGTCATGGTGGATAGTGAAAGTTTTTTGTCAATATTTTTACATTTTTATCTTAAAAACAGAGCCCTTCCTTACCTCCGCCTCTCTATTTTCCCACGACCGCACCATCATCATCATCAGCAGCAGCAGCAGCTTCTTCTTCCCCTTTACCACTTCCCTTTCATTCTTCTTAAACTCAACTGTGAGAATCCCACGTCACCTGTTTGCGTTATTGGATTATGTGTGGGCGTTACCAGCTTGGAAATTTTTGAAAGACCCTCGTAGCTCAGGTGGTTAGGGCGTTAGCTGTACTGAAGCCTGCCCCTTACTGCGTGGGTTCGAATCCCACCCAGGAACCGAGTTTTTCACAGTTGGGTCAATATGAATTATTCAAAATCTGCCAAAATACCTATGAATGACACTCTGTACTTCTGAATGAGCTTCCTCATATCATGGAGTGTCTAGTGGAAATTTCCAGAACCTAAGTTCTTCTATATGTGTGGATATCCGACTATGAGTATTTACACTTCAACGGGTCAGTTCGAAAGGTGAGGGGAAGGAAGAGGAAGATTAAAATCAAGAAATTTAGACTATTCTCGTCGCTACAATAGTCGCACCAATTCTCAGTATTTATTTATATTTAAGCCGACGTCAGTGACTAAAGAAGGTTTGTGCTGAAACTTCTGGGAGGGTATCCAAATAAAGCTTCGTTACTTTACATTATAATTGGTGTTCGGAATCGTATTGACTCAACTAATCACGACGTCGAGACTTAAGTGGTCTTCTCTGCTTGCAAGATGTCGTTTTTTACCACCTTGAAGCAAAACCCTCTGTGTCGCTACGAGTCTAACAAGACCCACGGTGGAAAAAAGTAAGAATCTGACAGTCGTACAACGGCCTATCAAATCCACCGATCTGAACTGGACACATCATTTCGCCTCAGAAGGACTGACTCACTTTGTTTCTCGCAGTAAAGCTCACAGCATGACTGTCCTGTCTATTGGGGTAAGGGGGGCCTTATTTACAATTGCGCATTCCTATGCTGCAGCCTCTGAGAAGCCAGCTGGGTTTTAAGAGGAGTAAGGCCAGAGTGAATGCCTTCCGTTGCGGCGTTGAGAAATCCGTAACTACGCAGTGGATTGACCGATGGTTAGAAGTGTGATTTGTGGAAGTTGATATTGTAGCCGACTGCCAAAACTGTCTGGTCGCCAACGGACGCGCTGCCCCTACGGTCTGACCAACCACTATGACGCCTGTAACATCCAGGCAGAATCACGCCAGCCGGTCTCTCTCTCTCCCTGCGTCGCGAGCAAGCGCATGTGAACTTAAGGGTCCTGACCTTGTCTCCAGAAGCCCCTAAAAACGACCGATCAAGCCGACTCTGTTGCAGGCAAAACAAAGGCCGTCCGTCATGTTGTGACACCGCCATCAGTGATCGCCGCTTCCTGAGCGCGTAGCTCAGAATTCTGCACGGAATAAGGCACCAGTTGTTGTTTCATCCCCCCTTTGTGTTATTATTAACTTGAAGTCTTAAGGATGGAATTGAGGATGCGTACACTGCTCTTATCGGCACAAATCTGAAAAAAATGTGGGGCATAACGAGCACATCGCGAGACCTGATGGGTGCACGCCCCTCTACCATATGTTGCACATTCCCATTGATTGTTGAAACTATGAACACCGCAGATGAATCAACGAACACGCTGATACCATAGCAACTGATAACGCCGGTAAATCCAGACTATGAAGATTTGTGCACACGCATGCGGGCATGAATTTGAGTTCGTCACGATGGTTATCAAAACAGAAAATGCTGGTTGCTGTGATATAAGACGGAGCGCCTAATAGTTCATGTGACTGCAAACCTGTCGCGGCGGACTAAGGCGTGGACAGACACAAACTTCTACGCCCCTCAGGTTGGGGGTTCAGGGAAGTCGGACTTCCGAGGTGCATGCCTAACATTCCCTCAGACAGACTGGACAAAAGATAGACGCCAGGAGGGAGAGTATTGGATCCTGTACAGAATGAAGACCAAGCTGTAGGAGCAGGTCGGCAACCGGAGGGGGGGGGGCAAAAGCTTGAGAGTGCCGAGTGGGAGCATTGGTGGGTCAGCCCTGGAATTGATTGGCTGACTGTGATGAGCGCGGCGCGTAGGGAGCAACATATACAGCCCCAAAATGTCAGGCAGATGCCCGTCTCTGACGTGTGTACATCCAAGTGGACACCAGACAGAGAGAGAGCGGCAGCGGAGAGGCTGCAGACCGGTGGCCTGAGAGTCGATGATCGTTCAGGTTAATGCAGTCGCTGTGACCCGTTTTGATCGCATCGGCTCCTGATCAAAATCATGGGGGGGGGGCCTTGTTCGAACTGAGCACCACTAATAGGGCGGTAGTCCCACGGAAGAAATAGCATGCACTTAAGAATCCAGAAACGAAACGATAGGGAAGGGAGAGAAACAGGTCTGAGGCGTTCATCTATTGTAACACGCTTCTCATCCCCTCATACGGACGTCCGTGACTTCAAGCGCTCTAGTGCGATTATCCCACTGCCCAATATTTATTTCGTTTGACGTCAGGTTAATGAAGCCAGTTTGAAAATTCAGGAGTTTAACTTGATTTTCCGACAGGCCTCAGAATGCACACCGATTCGTTATCCTGTCTGTTGCGGTCGGCTATACAAAGAAGGGTAGAAGGGGCGCTCACCGATCGCGTTACTGGACTGGTGAGCTAACTCATGAAATGTCAACCGAAATTACAAAATGCGTTTTTATTTCGAAAAGTTTAATTCGATAGTGTCGTAGAATTAGTTATCATACAGTATATTTCTATAATAATCCAGTTACCTAAAGATGCCGGCTTTTGAACAAATTTAATTTTCAGCTGCATGCAAAAACAATACTCCGTAAAAAATGTCCACTCTGATTGTATGCATTTTTTCATTGGTTTTGCATGTCCTTAAAAAGTCCGTTATATTTCGTGGAAAAATGCAAAAAATATTTATTTTTCTACTTTTTTCATAGACTGTTACATTTTCTTCAAATTTTACACTTGAAGGAAGGGTAGAATTCGGTTTTCAAAACCTCCCCAATTCTCGGATAATTTTGAACCCCGACCTGCTTTTACTTTTGCATTCAGGGTTTCCAAACTACAAGCCGTATACTTAACGCGTATGGAAATCCTTGCTTTTCCCTACGGTATTAAGAGGAGACTATATGGGGTTCATAAAATGTAGCAGTGGGTTTGAGTCATACTGTTAGCTTTACAAGCCACATTGGTAAATGTAGAGACATGCCGTTTTTCGAACGACCATTTCACGGTACTAAATAATCTCACAATTGGAATCTTTTTGGAACCCGAATTATGCCCTTCATTCCAGCATAAAATTGGAAAATAACATAATTATCTACAGAATGAGCAATGGAATGAATATTTTTATGCATCTTTTCCGAGAAATACAATTGAATTTTTAAGGGCATCGAAACTCAAGGAGAAGACTTCATGCCACTTAGGTTGTCATTTTTCTCAGAGTGTAGTCTCTGCATGCAGTCGAAAAGAAATTCTTTCAAAAGCCAGCATCCTGAGATAACTGAATTATTATATAATTATGCTGCATTTTTATTAGTTTTACAACCCTACTTAATTACTTTTTTCGAGACGAAGACGCCTGTCGGAATTTCGGTTGACATTTCGTGAGTTAGCCCACATACTGTATATATATACGGATATAATCGAAAATGCTGACCTCAGGTGTTGAGATGGAAGAAGGTAAGACGATTTCTGGAGAGAAAGGTTTATTCCCTGACGTTTCATACTCGTACCCGAGCACATCATCGGAGAGAGGAAAAATGGGAAATACATGGTTTAAATAGGCAATTCGTGCTCGCACCTGATAGGACGATCCCGTTCTGTTCTTTTCGACTTTCCTCTCGCGTGCAAATAACGTCTGACGTCCTCGTATGTCGCTGGTATGTCAATAGTACGGTTGATCGAATTGGCGTCTGATTGTCAGACTCCAATCATTTCTTTTGCCAGTTTGCTTTCGGCTTGGCCGAGCATTTGGGTACCGTCAAAGTCGATTATTTGGTTATTTTTTAGATTGTGCATGACGACGTGTGACCGTACATTCTTTCGTTTTACGATTGAAGCGTGCTCATGCATGCGCCTTCGCAGTTGTTTATCGGCCATGCTGCTGAATGCGGCCAGACATTCTAGACATTTGACGCTATAAATGACGCCTAAAGTGTCTGCAAGTGATAGCCAGCAGATTATTAAATCTTCCCTACCATGAAAAAACTGTTAGACAAAAGCAGTAAGATCGCGAACCAAATGAGGAACAAAAAGACAATATCCAAAAAGGGTTGGAGACAGATGAAACCGGAAGATGCTGCCTTAGCGCGTTTCGATGGTTTGTCGAAAATCCTCCAGCCAAATGTTCCACTACGACCCATTTTGGCATTTACTGTTCGCTGCCACTAAAATGATCGCCCACGCCGGAAACAAAACAGACCGAAAATTGACTGAAGCCTGGTCCTCGGATGAGAACTCAGCCAATCGATTGATCGATCTGACGCCTGCGTAGAAAGCCCTGTGCAGTCACCTCTAGTCTTGCGCCGCCGGTCGATAATTGGCTTACACGCCCTAAAAATGTCGCTTGTTCTGTTGCTGCTACTATCTCTGAAGATGGACTCCTGCACGAGTTTGAAAGCTCAGTACAATAAAAAGAATGTTCCAGTGCTCGACCACTCTTCTTCTTCTTCTTCTTCTTCTAAACCAACAAAAGTTCCATCCATGTAACACGCGCAGAATTAGAGTTTAACCATTGACAGAGTTGCAGTTCCTCTTATTCGTATCGTAACTCCGGCAAGACGGTCAGAGACGGATGACTTCATACGGGCCTTTATGTGGTCAGCCATCGCATTTTGGTAGATGTTACTGCTAATCAATGGAAAGATGAAAATATCTGAGCCGTCAACACAAACGTAGTTTGGTTCGAGAGTTCGTCCCCTCCTCTAATTTGGGATTTGAGTCTCCTCACGCACGACAGTTCGACCGACGTAAACGACGATGTCCACCATGTGTTCCGCAGCAAAGCAGGGACGGTGGCTTGTCCCGCATCTACCGAACTCCTTCCTCTTCTCCCCTGAACCCGGGATCAAGCTAGAGTAAAAAAGACAGGAGGCAGGAGAGGACGCAGTTGGCTGTCACGGCAAAAACCGCACTTAGGCGCTCCCTGATCCATAATGAACACTGACTAGGATTCTATGCAACAAGGGGGGATAGGAGAAGCTCGGATCTTACTGAGTAGGACTGCCGTAACCGGAAACCTAACCGTAACCTCAAAAGTAAACATAATCCTTAACGTACTTATAAACCTAACGCTAGCCCTTAATTTAACGGTTAACCTAACTCTAAACCTACCACAAACCCTAGCCAAACCCTAAGCTTAACCTTAAACCTGACCCAAGTCCTAACCCTAGCCTTAACTATAACCCAAACCCTGAGCCTAGCATTAACCGTAATCCTGCCCAATCCTATCACCAACACTAACCCCAACTTGCCTTGTTTAATTTTCCGAGGAAATTAATGCGCGAAATTGAAGTAATTCTTTTGAAACGGGCCTTTTCAGGCACGCTCCAAATTTTGATATGAAGATTTAAGGTGAAATGCATCAGCTACTGCGGAATAACCGCGTAATATTCTCAAACAGCCAACAGGTAGCAAGAAAACACACGGGAAAACCTGGGGGACCCACTGACGAGCCGAACCCCTCACAGCTGCGTCAGGCAGCGGCTTAAGATCGGCGAAACACGCGTGTCTGGGCTTTTAGCTAGTACCTGTATTGTTAGTACGGTAGAGCATTGCACAGTACTAACCCCAACCTCGACATTAAACGGAAACCCAAACCGCAATCCAAAGTCTAACTCCAACCTTAACCTTTAAACTTAACACAGACCAAAACCCTGAAACCAACCCTACCTCTAACCCGAAACATCAAGTTGCCCTTTCCTGTTTTAACTTTGGCTACTTCCCCCACTAACAATTTCAGCTTCCCCCTTTGGCTTACTTTACTTGCAACGTCCACATTGCGCTTATATTTGGGACCAGTACAGCGTAACCTATCCTATACTGTTCTTCTGTCATTTTTCCTGCTTTGTTAAAAAAGGATCTTTTAATTTTGAAACGAATCCTCCGCATACTCTCTTCTGCTGCTGGCGTTTCTTATATTTTTTTAGTTGACACTATCTTACAACGACACTTCAATGCGGTCAAGCAATTTGCTGGTCGAATTCTAGATGACGGTGTCCATCCCCTACATTCCGATCTTATGTCTGCCAAGTCTTCCCGCCCGATGCGCCGCAACTTCCGTCTTATATCCTGTCGCACATTGGCTTATCGAGCTTATGTATTGCCATTCCTAGCGCGCTATCTTACGTGCGAAGAGACAGAAATACAGAAGCTAAGACTTGAACTATCCCCATAATAATCGTTTCTTTGTGTTGAACTTTGACTCTTGAATAATCTATTAACTTATTTACCGCCCATAGTAAATGGAGCCAACTTTTTGCTGAAAATTTTGAACTTATGATTTAAAAATAAAGCGCATGCCTCTCTCTCTCTCTAACCGATCCCCAAAAAATTCTTACAATTCGGGTAGTCATTTTTTTGAGTGGAGTTTCACTAGGTGGAAGGAAAGGAGCTCATCGAAAAGCTGGTATTCTGTAGTGACTGCAATATCCTGGGATTGCGATACGGGGCAATTGCTTTTAAAACCCAGTCTAAGTAAGTTCTTTTCGTAGAAAGCAAATTTTAGCATTTTGGCTAACATTTCACGAAATACGACATCTACTGCATATACCATAGAGGGACGTTTACAATAGTACGGTAGTTAGTATTCCCGATTGCGACCGTCAGGCTAACGAATTCGCAACTAAATGGCAGAGAGTTTATTTCAAAAGCTGAACGGCAAGATTTTCAGGATTATGATACAGGGCTGGATTTAGTCAACTAATGACGGCTGGTAAGCCAGAAATGGACTTTCCTGCCCCAGGTTCTTATCCGTGCTTTGTTATCGCACATACGGTCGTATACAGTGAGTTACCGATCTCATAAAACGTTAGCCGAAATTCTGAAATGTGTTTTCGATTAGAAGGGATTGCCTAGGTGGGGTTGTAATACTGACTATCTTTCGACCTTATCCTATAACATTTCGGACTCGGCAGAATTTCGGCTTTTGAATGCATTTCTTTTCAACCTCCTGTAGAAACGGCACTCGGTAAAAAGCGACTACATGCATAGCATATATTTTTCACATTGATTTTCGATAGTCCATAATTTCAGATATATTTTATAAAAAAACCATAAACAGAAATATGCTTTATTTAACTCGTTCGATAGAAAATCACGTAATCTTCAGATTTTATACTTGGTGAAGAAGTATAATTAGGTTTTAAAAAGTTTCTAATTATGAGATTAGTTAAGACCGTGCAATGTCAATTCATACAGCATCGTACCTGTCCGTTTACCACTGCTCCTATTGAAATGTACAACATAATTTGCATCCAGTGCAAAATGTTATGGATTCTTTACGGTATCTTTTTAAAAGCATGGAAGAAAATATGATTTTCCTTACGCAAAACGCATGCGTCTCGTAGACTGAAATCATCAGGCGTTAATGCTGCGGCTGACCAGACTCCAAATTATTCGGGACTTAGAAAACCCTTTTAAAACCTTATTATAATCCTTCATGAAGTATAAAATCTGATCATGACGTGATTTTCGATCGAACGAGTGAAAGAAAGCCTATTTCTGTTAATGATTTTTTAAAATATATCTGAACTTATAAAACCATCGTTAATTAATGTGAAAATGTATGCTACGCATATAGTCGTTTTTTTAACAAGTACGGTTTATATAGGAGATTGAAAGGAGACGCGCTCAAAAGCCAACTTTCCGACGAGTCCGAAATGTTATAGGATTATGTCGCAAGATAGTCTATATTACAACCCCACATAGGCAATCCCTTCTAATCGAAAACGCATTTCAGAATTTCGGCCAACATTTCATGTGCTCGGTCACTCACTATATGCCAATGTTTGTGTTGTGCTTTAAAAATACAGCATGCGTGCACTCTCATGAAATTCGTCTTTGATTCGACAAGACTACTTAGGTGGGGCCGTCCAGCAGTATTATCCAAAGTTGCTTTAACTTGGCCAGGATGCCGATCTCGGAACCAACTCCTTTCCAGTCGCCTGCAAAAATTACATTCTGTAAACAGTGACTGCTTATGTAGTGAAAATTTTCGCACTGGTTTTTGATGTCCCGATAAGTTCAAATATATTTTATGATAAGCATACAAAAAGGTCGCTATTTTTGTTCATCTGCTGCAAAACTGCGACTTTTTCAAGGTTTATGCTTTAAGAAAGGACATATGACAAAGTTATGGTTTAGGGCCGGGGTCACTTGCTCCGGATAGCAATTTTGCTGAAAGAAAATAACTTGCGATATTTATTTGTGCGGGCCGGAGAAAGAAATAAAAAGACCTCGCGGTGGCTATTGTGCGAGGATGGTTAAGATGCCCTAAGTTACAGTAAATGTGCTAACTCATGAAATGTCAACCAAAATTTCGAAATGCGTTCTCGTTTCGAAAAGATAAATTAAGAAGTGTTGTAAAATTAATCATGAGTATGAAATTGGAAGCAGACGTGATTTTCTACCGAATAAGTGAAAGAATGAATATTTTTATGCCTGTTTTCCATGAAATATAATTGAATTTTCAAGGGCATCGAAAATCAATGAGAAAACTGCATGCTACTTAAGTAGTCATTTTTTGCAGAGTTTAGATCTTGCATGCGGCCGAGAATAAATTCTTTTAAAAGCCGACACCCTGAGGTAACTGGATCATTATATATTTATGCCGCACCATGATTAATTTTACAACACTATTTAATTTATCTTTTTTGAAACGAGAACGCATTTCGAAATTTTGGTTGAAATTTTATGAGTTAGCATATCTACTGTAGTCATCGGAGTAAAAACACGACAATCCAATAGCTGCAAAAGGACATCACGTTTACTTATTATTATTATTATTATTATTATTATTATTATTAAATGGTAAACATAATGTCCCCTTTTAATTAGTGACAATATAAAGAATTAAAATTTGTGATGCCGATGCGTTCTTACATGTTCAGTTCTTTCTCTCAACACAAATGTTTGCCGGAGTAAGCTACTTCGACCCTAAATTATATCCTTGCCGGGTTTATTTCAGGTTTTAAAGGTCTCCAATTACGGGATTTAAAACGCCAAGAAATTTACATTCTACCAGCATATGTACATTTATTAATGTCACTTGTAAAGTATTTAACGTCGTCCACGTCGCCTGGATGATGTTTTATCAAAAATATATGGAAACGCAATATTTTGCCTACACAAAAATACACAACATCTATTTTACTAGCCTTTAACACAGATGTTACAGCAAGCAGGATTCAGAAGTATTCCGGAATTGTGAAAGTTTCTTAAAACCGAAAAGCAGAATTTCTTCAGGGATAAAATTCAAAGAAAGCGAAAGAAGACAAAATCGATCAGCCTACGCCCAAATAATTCGGCTGTCTATTCAAAATTCTGAACGATTTTTCCCTAGACGTTTTGATAATGAGGTGCCGTCCCAGCTCTTCGAAAAGTCAGCCAAACAAGTCCCTCGATCAGGTGAGCACTTCATTTTCCTCAGATAATTTCATACGAAATAATCACAAGGATGAATATTTGAAACATATTGTCTATAAAATATGTTTGAATTTATAGGCGCTTAGAGAATCAATGGAAGACACCTACGCTAATAAAGTAGTTCTTATTACGAAGTGTAGTTTGTTCAGGCGGTCGAGAAGAAGCTTTTTCGAACGCTGGCATTCTGACGTGACTGGAAAATATTGGGATAATACTGCACTTTAATTAATATTTCAATCCTACTTAGGGAACCTTTTTTAATCGCAAAACACCCTATAACTTCGTCTGGCACCCAGGCGGACGTCTGGTTGCTGTTTCACTGGAAGACGGAACTGCAAGTTAGAAAACAGTCAAGCGTTTTGCCGAGCCACCTCTACGCATGCCAGATTCGGCGCTAATCCAGTTGACTTTAGCTCCAGACTTGCTGAGACAATAAAAGGACAGTGTATGTTGACTCGTAGTCAGCCTGGCGCCTCCAGGACCCGAGGCCTAGACTGAGGGCTTGTAAGGATGAATGCTCTCTGTTCTGTTCGCTGTAAGTGCCTCTAACCACTAAACTCCGTGACACTTCACGTGTGAGCAACCTTTGGTCTGTTGACGATCACCGCAGAGGTCCGCACCACGTGGAGGAAGCGGCGGCCCTTAGAGCATTGAGGAGCGCGCTGGTTCAGTGACTGTCAGTACCCGCCGAGGCGTGAACCTACAGTGAATGACCGATCTCATGAAATGTCGGCTGAAATTCTGAAATGCGCTTTCGATTAGGAAGGATTACTTGGTCGTGGTTGTAATAAGGATTATCTTGTGGCATAATCTTACAACATTTCGGACTCGGCAGGATGTCCGCTTTTGAATATACTGCTTTTCAATCACCTGTAGAAACAGAACTTGGTAAAATATACTACTTTTGTATCATGTATTTTTTGATTGATTTTCGATGGTCATGCAAATTAATAGAGAATCATGTCATCTTTATATTTTATACTCAAGGACGGGGTTACTGGTTGTTCCGATTGGTAGCATGGGCAACCGTGTTGAAATATACTCTGTCCTGCGACCAGCTCTTGTCGGTTAAACGACAGACAGAAGAAGGAAGTAGAGCTTTTAAGTAAAAAGTGCGCTACAATCGCCAAGTCAAATCGCGGGTAGCAAAATAAGCCAGAAGTCATAGGAAGGATGGATTTACCGCACGGAGATACGTAAGTTGTTATCAGAGAGCATATGTGCCTCCCCAAAAGGGGCCACGTGGTAGATGCGCTGTCCATATCAGATTCTGGCAGGCGTTATCGGAATGCGTACCACAACTACTGCCAGCATCTCGGGGTACGGTGACAGGCCCGGTTGCCGGCAGACGTCGCACACACTGGGACCCCTGCTGCCCTCCCCACTGTTGTTTTTGGTCAAAATTGTGGTCATTATCTGTGTGGATCAGGGGTGCGAGACCGACTGCGCAATCAACTTGCGCCTCCCCGCCTCCGGTCTCCCTGACTAGGTCTTGAAACGGAGTCCGGGCGGGGAAGGGCGGGGCGAGTGAGGTAGATGCTGTGCAAGTCTACCATTACTAATTCACGCACACATTACCACCTCTGCCTTGCCATACTGTTGAAGTACACGGTGGAAATCGTGGGCAACGAGACTCGAACAGCTGTAATCACAGGGCCTGTGGCGACTGACCTGTCATTCCAGAGACGGTGATGTCGGCCGATTTTATGGGCTTGTTGGAGCAAATTCGGTGCCTTTGTGTTCACAACAAGCTACGCAGCAAGCACACTCGATCGAAAATGAGGTCGGATCGGATCACGGCGCGCGTCTATCGGGATGTGCCGAGTTGCCTAATACCGAACATAAAGGGTCAGTGTGGTATTAGGCTTGAATGCAGGCCGTCAAGCCGCGCTAGCCACTACACTAAGTCACTCATCAGCCGGATGACAGGTTCGGACGCTCGACGGATGCGTGGGGAAAGGAAGGGCAGGGCGGATATGGTCAGTGCTGTGGAATCCAGCCCGATGGAGTATCAGCACATTCTCCGTCACAATCAATCTGAAGAGCTTAAATCTATTACTTGACTGTGAAGGATGGTAAGTTATAGCTAAACTCGACTCTACTCAGTGAAGAGAGCCAGGACGCGATGAAAGCCTCTCACTACGGCACCTTCAGGCGTATGAGGATGGGATCGTCCTCGCAGTGGCCTAGCACATCTGGAGCACATCTAGCCGTGTGCGGCACGCGTAGACGAGCTGTTATATTTTGTCAGTCCACCTCTGGTCGTCTCGGCAGAGGCTTGTTATCGGGGCAAATCGGCTGAGTGATGAATGAGTGAGGTAGATGCTGCGCAAGTCACCTTCGTGCGCTCACTACGTGGGACGCATATTGGGCGTCGTCATTCTCGGCGGTCGAACAATAGTGCATTGCCATAGCCAATGCGTAGCATGCCCGTACGGGGCATGGACGGTCGTGACCGTCTAAATGCGCTCCTGTACACGTTCCACAATCGTTCGAACTGTAAGTCTGGCGCGTTTGTAACGGCTGGACGGTAAACTGAATTAACTTGACGCAGCAGAACACTGAACAGGTTGGCCAAGCAGCGTAATGATGGGCGTCGGCTGCAGAATTAATTACTTTGCAAACGGATCAACGGACTTTCGGTAGAGAGCATGGCCAATTCCGTTTCGTAGCGAAGTTCCTCCCTCGCATTTTAACATTCAGTTGAAACCGAAGAAGGCAAACATGGAAGATGTGGGCGATCCTTTCTGGGCAAGCTCAGACGCCTCACCTCCAATGTTAGCTAATATTGATGGTTAAATTACGTGCGATTCTACATGCACCCTGTAACCTGCCGTCTTATGAAGTTTTTAGAAAGTCGAGGCGTTTTATTACTGTCCGACTAACTTCATGCTTTCGTTAGGAAATTATTATAACTCACAAATGCCTAGTTTGATTTTATATCCATTCGAAGTTAGTCCATGAGTTTAACTCAACGTAAACAGCCTCTGCCTAGGTTTTGACATGTTATATTACTGCGGAAGCAACGCCAACCCAAAAAGTTGTTCTTTTATACTCCCTCATCCAAACTGTGGATAAGATGACCTACGATGGCTTATCTTTCGTTGCGCCAGTAGCGTCACAAGAAATACAGCTTCGAAACTGCTACTTCACCAGAGCTTTCAAAGAATCGGCTTTGCATTGAGCTTGCATTTCCTTATGTGAACTCCTGCAGTCATGATCTGGGCCCGCGGGGTTAGAGGAAACAAATATCCCTGACCTTTATTATGGTCTTCGACCTTCTTACCCCGAAGAAATTGTGTTCATGCTGTAACGCCCCTTGGCACGGTCAGAGTTGTTTGAATGTCGTGACACTTTTGGCGCGCGGACCTGGGATGGAGATGGCGTAACTGTGTGCTGGCGAAGACGGCCGGTGCCCCTTCCTCTCGCTACCGCCGATCCCCTCCCGCAACGAACCGTCGCTCTCGATTCTCTCTCGCTCTCTCACTCAACGTCAACTCCCCCCGGCCCTTCCCTGCAGTTGCCCATAGCACTGCATCCCCACCGGCTGTTTAGCTAGTATCTCAGGGTCGTCTATCTATCCAGACAGGTCACCTATCCGCTGTTCCTCGTTGCTCGTGTACATTAACATTTGTTATATACATTCTTCATATCAGTTGTTCCATTACACTTTATCCCTTATTCGACATGCTTTCTTCTCCTGTGTATGGATGTGTATCAAGGAATGTTAACAGTTCTGTTCAGGTCTACTTCCGCCAGGATCTCTTCTCGGCGTTTCCTTACTCTGGTGTGTGCTACCCTTGACGTTCTCGGCCGCTACAATGCAGCATTAACTGCTTTTCGAGTGAAGAGCCAGCCCATAGGAAGCACCTTATCGGCCAGAAGCAAGCCTATTGGTTGATTACTTGGCCGCACTTATCTCAAGGTCACTCATTGTCATGCGCGCGCGTGCACAGTCTCAGGGCTCGTTTGCGCTAATTTGCATAGGCAGCTTTAGATACTTCGGTCTGGAGGGATCGATAAAGACTATTTGCATCTCCCTCCTTGCCAGCTATTGAGACCCGTTGCGACAAGAAAGGGGGAGATAACGGTGGCCGCTTCGTGGTTATCAGTCGTCACCAGCCAGCGACAACCCAACACCAAAAAAGCGCCTGAGATACAAGCATGAGACAGTTCAGTGTGACGCGCCAGAATGCGCAATAGATTCGTCCGTGTTTTGAGCCATAAATGTGCATTACCTACGCCTCTAGGGCTTCCAGATGTAATTTTCCCTCTAAAAAATTCAATGAGAGATTGGTTTCTGGCAAAAATTTATTGTAAATACACATATCAGTTATTAACGCATGGGAGCGGATGCAGTATCAGCTGGCCGCTCGACGCCTACCCGAGCTAGGCAGTCTTAAAGAGAAGGAAGGCGCTATTTCCAATGTAGAAGTAGATGAAACGATCTTTCTCGTGGGTGACGAAGCTGAAAGGAACGATGAAATGAGGACATTGAGAGGTAGGATTTGTGTAGATTGAAACAAATGATCTCACAGGCGGATGCTGTTAACAACCTGTCCACATTTGAAGGGCCGTCATAGACTGCTCTTTAAGGAACAGCCGCCATTTGAAAAATTAATGAGAATTTCTGAGTTTAGCGCCATCTTCAGACGGCCACAGAATAAACAACGCCGTTTCAGAGTTCAGCTAACTATCCCTTCTTTTCCCGTCCGCGCTTATTTATAAAAATAAATACAGTTCAAAGAAGTCTAACTGGACAATATGCAGAAAATTCTATAGACTGTTTGAGACTCAGTCAAAAAATAATCGAATAACTGCCCAATTCGCATAGTAGCTGTTGCAGTGGCAAACACGTGTTTTCGGTACTTCTTCGTCAGGTCAATACAGTTACATGAAGGAATGAAAATGCACAGAATTAGCAGTTTATAGATGTCTCAAGGGCAATTAAGCCATTAATACTCATGTTCACCACGCCGCCCGCATGACGAGATCGGCGGGTTTTGACCCTTAAAGCTAGGGGAAGGGGGTAAGGGAGTTTTTTTTAGTGATGTTCTTGGATTGAGTACATGGAGTACCCATCACTGTAATTAGGGATTTGAGGCGACATGTCGTCATCGCTTGAGGTTGACGTTGGCCACGGCAGAGAGAGGGTTTGTGTCAGGGTTTTCTGACAGCATAACACCGGATTCGCTAGCCGGATAGCCACTGCCTCTGCCGTTGCTAGTATCCGTTAGCGTAGGCCTTTAGAGAGGCTTGTTGGTGTTCGATAGACAACCTGAAATGCCGTGGCAGTGGCTATACGGCCAGAAAATCCGGCGTTATGATGTCAGAAAACCCTGACACAAACCCTCTCTCTGCCGTGGCCAACGCCAACATCAAGCGATGAAGACATGTCGCCTCAAATCCCTAATTACAGTGATGAGTACTCCATGTACTCAATCCAAGAACATCACTAAAAAAACTCCCTTACCCCCTTCCCCTAGCTTTAAGGGTCAAAACCCGCCGATCTCGTCATGCGGGCGGCGTGGTGAACATGAGTATTAATGACTTAATTGCCCTTGAGACATCTATAAACTGCTAGTTCTGTGCATTTTCATTCCTTCATGTAACTGTATTGACCTGACGAAGAATTACCGAAAACACGTGTTTGCCAAATCAGGCATTTCCTTTCGGCCGTAACGAGCAGATTGATTGCTACATAGTGGTACGCACCCGGCACCCCAAGGAACCGTGCCCTGACGAACTGTCGAAGTGCCGTTTCCCTCCCTCTAATAACTGGACACAAAGCAACCCATGAAACATTTAGTGCTCACTTCTGGCGTCCTCTCGTTGCAACCGTCGCTTAAATGAGGCCGAATATGCGCTCGCCTAAGGCAATTTGGAGTTCCATCCAGCCAGTCCGTCCGAACTAAACTCAGAATGCAACTACCACTTGTGTAAAGTGTGTAATTTTGGCGAAATTTTGTCGTCTGTGGGTCAGCTATCGCATTTTCTGGAAATAAAACTCACAGGAACTATTCTCGACGGCCACTACGCAGCAGTTATCATCTTCAGCATGTGTATGTGTGACACGGTTTTGAGAACATCTACTGACACCTATGTGTTTTGAAACGCAACTGACATTCCCCTTATTCGTAAGATTTTTGGACTACGTGCAAAATCACTTAGCCCTTCATGCCAAAATAAAGAGGCCTTACGACGGTTGTGTTTTGAACTTACATGTATCGCGACGCATACTACTTGAAGGTAGTAGCAATAGCCGCGCCGCGGCTAACCTACACAGACAGTCACGCCGTAATTTTAAGGTCTTGAAAGTCGAAATTCCCTAATAAAGGGATAAAATTTACTAAATTTGCACACATACTCATTCTAGGAAGTGTGATATGAGTCGGTAAGTATTTGAATACAATTACTAAAATACGCAGTCCCTAATTATCCATTTTTGGAGGAGTAGGGGATTAATGCAGACTGAAGTCGGAACGGCTAGCTAAAAGTCAACGTCCTCCTGTCTGGAAATTAAGTTGGAATTACATGACTCATTTTTCCATTTTAAAGCACATATACAGTCTCTAATTACTGTTTGGCTAGCTTTAGGGATAAAGGACGACTATGGAAAGTAAGATGGCAGAAAATATCCCTCCCTCCTGCCAAGAGAGACTGTTAGAATTCAGGAGCTTCATTCGTATGACGTTTCGGAGTCACAATCGAGCCCATCAGCAGAGACAGTGATAGATACGGGTGATTCGTGCAGAGGGAATTGTAGCATTTATAGGATGCAGTCGCTCTGCTACCACATACCTTCGATAATTAACCTTAATCGAAGAGTGTTGCCCGCTGGTGCGCTAATTGCTTGCTGGACGGTATACAAGTTGTTAATTGCTGGAATTTCATCACTCGTGTTTGATAAGACCCCGCCACACATTCAAGTTCGATGAGGCTGGAATTCTTGCGAAAGTTGAGAATTGTGTGAGCAGAGAGTTGCTCGAGTCATGGTTCGCGGGACCCCAGCCTATTAACAAGTGCAATGACCTCCCCACCCCATATTCGGTGCTGAGATATAGTTTGGCCGAAGTACATTATATGTGCTAACTCGTGAATTGCCAGTGGAAATCCTGAAATGTGTTTTCGACTCGGAAAGATTATTTTATTAGGGCTGTAATACAATCACCATGCAGCATAATCCCGCCATAATTCAGTTAATTCAGGATGCCGGCGTTAGAACGAACTACTTGATGGCCGCCTGCAAAAACTACGCTCTGTAAACAAGGCTACTGAGTTGGCATGAATTTTTCTCATTGATTTTCGATATCCTAATAAATTTAAGTATATTTACTAGAAAAAATACATGCAAATACTCATCTTTTTGCTGAGTTGGTAGAAAATTACGTCTCCTTTAAATTTTATCCTTGAAGGAAGGATAAAATTCGGGTTTAAAAAGTTTCTAATTAAGACCGTGAAATGTCATTTCACAAAACCTCGTGTATTTGCATTTACTAATGTTGATTGTGAAATTTATAATGTGGGTCTAATCTACAGCCAAATTTTATAGACCTCATAAGGTCTTCTCATAATGCCGTAAAAAATGGAAATGTATGGTTTTTCGTACGCAGAAAATATACAACTTGTAACTTGGAAACTCTGAATGCAATTGTAACAGAAGATCTGGTTTAAATTATTTGTGAATTGGAAAAGGTCTTTAAAACCGAGTTACACCCGTTTTTTAAGTATAAAATTTGGAGAAGACGTAATATTCTACCAAATGAGTGAAATGCTGGATATCTGTACGCATGCTTTCGATGGGATATATTTTACTTTATAAGGGCATCTAAAATCAGTGAGAAAAGTTCACGTTTACCTACTAGTCACTTTTACAGAGTGTTCTTTCTGCAGGCGACCATTAAGAAGTTCGTCCAAACGCTGGTATCTCGAAGTGACTGAATTATCATGGGATTATGTTGCACGGTGGTTAATATTACAACCCTACTTAAGAAATCTTTTCGAGTTGAAAACCCATTTCAGAATTTTAGCTAGCAATTCATAAGTAAGCTCATTTACTGAATTTGGCCACTCGGAGAGCGCGCAGGCCGGTGAGCCAGATGGATGAGCAATCATTACGCCTACATCCAATACGGGTGGGGAAAGTTTACCAGTTAAAAACCTGCATGCTGGTCACCATCGGGCAATACTCCTTGATGAATGGGAAAGCGGTTGATTATCATATGAATGCAGTAGCACATCGACTGTATCGTATAAATACTGCAACTTCCCGCGCCCAAATCACCCGTATCTATCACTATCTCTGAAGATGGGTTCGAGCGTGAATCCGAAACGTTAGATAAATAAAGCTCTTATTCTAGCAGTCGCTGCACCTACTTATCAACCAGTTCCTGGAACTCCCATTTTCGCTTGTATCGGCAGTTAGAATTTAAACTCTACCAACCTACCTTCCGAAGTGTTTTCCCGTGATGCACTGCCAGTTCTTGCCATATTTACTGTCAAATGCCTTCTTAATGTAGCCGGCGATGTCCTTCTCCAAGGAACACCTCTGGAGAGCGGTTTGGGTGACTTCAAAGACCTCGTTCTGCATATCATTGGGCATTTCGACAGCCTTGATGACCAGTTTCACTTCGGCCATTTTCGATGTGGATGACGCGGTTCCGTTGTCAACTGTGGCCAAGCAAGCACACAAAGGGTACTTATAGATGCAAGTGTCACTCAGGTGATGTGTTTATCATGCCGTTTTAGAGTACACCACTGTCTCGGAAGTACAACGGAGACGGGCATCTGACCAACTGAGAAGTGCATTAATTATAAAGGACATAGAGGAAGGGGTTTACGGCAGCAGAAACGAGCTACCAAGTAGACTGACAATTTCACCACATGGTCCCAATCAGGGCGATAGAATCCGCCACTGGTTCTGAAATCATGGGGTGATATTAGGACTTTGAGCACAGAAACGATAAATTGGGACTGCCCCTCTAAACACATGTGGTTAACTTTAAGGGACTGCTGGCAGTCACGCAGATAAACTTGGTTTTCGTGGTGTGGTATGCACGTCTTGCGGAACGATACAAAAATCATTATTTCCTTCCATCCACACAGTGGCAGGGGAAAGTATTAGCTGGTTGAATAAACCACATGCACCAAAGATCATTGGTCTTCTGGTTGTGCGGTAAAGTATCAGAGCGTTGATGGCTGAAATTGAGCATATTTCTCAATCTCTCCGATCCCAGCTGACACCATTTTTTGAAAACTGTAGCATGTTTGCCCAGACATATGATTACTCACGTGGACCTATGATTATTCCCTGCAAATGTGAAGTTGAAACAGTGTGAGACATGGAACTTTCTACAGAGAGTGACCGATCTCATGAAACGTTGGCTGAAATTCTGAAATGCGCTTTCGATTAGGAAGGATTACCTGGTCGCGGTCGCAATACTGATATTCCTGCGGCATAATCTTATAATATTTCGGACTCGGCAGGATGTCAGCTTTTGAATACACTGCTTTTCAATCTCCTGTAGAGACCGTACTCGGTAGAAAATGACTACTTAATTAGCAGGCATCTTTCCCACTGATTCTCGATGGTCTTGCAAATTCAAATATATCTTATAGAAATCATAAACAAAAATATGTTTTCTTTCAGTCGATTAATAGAGAATTACGTCTTCTTTTTTATACTCAAAGAAGAACTATAATTAGGTTTTAAAAAACTTTACAATTATAAGATTTTTTAAGACCGCGCAATGTCCATTCACATAGCATCGTACATGGCCGATTACCACAGCTCCTCCTGAAATCTACAGCATAGTCCGCATCTATTGCAAAATTTTATGGACTCTGCATGATACCTTTTTAATGGCACCTTGCAGACTGAAATCACTTAGCGCTAATGCAGCGAAAGATAAGGCTTCGAATTATTCGGCAATTAGAAAACTTTTTAAAAACCTAATTATACTTCCTCCTTGAGTATAAAATATAAAGAGAACTTGATTCTCTATTGATTGACCGAATGAAAACATATTTTTGTTAATGCTTTTTTATAATATATATTTGAATCTGCAAGACCATCGAGAATCAATGGGAAAATGCATGCTACATAAGTAGTCATTCTTTACCAAGTTCTGTTCCTACAGGAGATTGAAAAGCAGTGTATTCAAAAGCTAACATCCTGCCGAGTCCGAAATGTTATAAGATTATACCGCAAGAATATCAGTATTACAACCGCGACCAGGTAATCCTGCCTAATCGAAAACCATTTCAGAATTTCAGCCAACATTTTACGAGATCGCTCACTCACTGTATGATTATAACCATGTAAACGGTGAAGTAGACAAACTCTGTGAACTTGCTTTTCGATTGTTAACCCTCAGGGCCGACCATTAATATAGGCAAATTATGGTATAGCAGTATATTCAAAACAACTCATGAACAGCATTCATGAGGGAGGGGGTTGGGGTGTTCAACCACTTCAAAACCAGGGGTAACTAGAGTTTATCTCGGCTAAGAGTATGGAGGGAAGTAAGGAAAGGAGATCTGCTGATGAGTAATTCCCGTATTTCGTCGTTGTAACTTGACGTGGCAGGGTGCGCGTTCGACCATTTACGGCTTAACTTGGACCAGGGACGCTTGAGAACTTGAACCAACGTCTTCTTCGAGCATAACTTCGGGTTGGTTGGCTGCCACGTGAGCCGACTGGCACTTTATTGATGACCTAAAATACCCGGCCGCCATTTACACGGTGGCCGCCGTTAGCCAAGTAGGCCAGAATCGCTCTAGAGATAGACTTTTCCAGACCTTGATTTAACCGGACAGGATGGTGCTCTCGCATCTCTGAACACTTCCCTCAACACTTCTCCCATGATTATTGTTCATTGTTTGTGCCTTCGATCCTGCTGTCATAATGTAGGTCGCCTACAGTAGGTGGGCTAACTCATGAAATGTCGACCGAAATTTCGAAATGCGTTTTCGTTTTGAAAAGATTAATTAAGTAGTCGGTTTTAAAAATCATTACTAATTCTCGAATAATTTTGAACCCGGCTCGCTGCTATACTCGCATTCAGGGTTTAAAAACTACAAGCTGTATATTTTCCGTGTACGGAAAACCATGCACTCCTCTGTGGTATTAAGAGGAGACCATATGGGATTCATGATATTAAGCAGTGGATTTGAACAATATTGTTAACTTTACAAGCCACATTGGTAAATGCAGATACATAACGTTTAATGAATAAGCATTGCACGGTATTAAAAAATCTCACAATTAGAAACTTTTTTGAAACCGAATTATACCCCTCTTTCGAGTATAAAATCGAAAGAAGACGTAATTTTTTACCGAATAAGATAAAGAATGAATGTTTCTATGCATGTTTTCCATGAAATATAATTGAATTTTCGACGGCACTGAAAATCAATTAGAAAATCGCATGCTAATTAAGTAGTCATTTTTTTCGGAGTATAGTTCTGGCATAGAGTTGGCAATAAGTTCATTCAAAAGCCGACACCCTGAGGCAACTCGATAATTGCAGAATTATGCCGCAAGATGTTTAGTTTTACAACCCCACTTAATTAATCTTTTCGAAATGGGAACGCATTTCGAAATTTCGGTTGACATTTTATGAGTTAGCCCACCTATTGTATGTTACCGTGCAGCACCCGTGAGCAATAATCAAAAACGCATGTTCGCCTAATTTGACACGAAACGTCTTTTTGACCTCAACGTCTACAACTCTGCTATGGTTATTACTGACGCTTACAGGATCAGCTTTCTTTTTGATGTGAAACGTCAAAATGGTCAACTTACGCGAAGAGTTTGAGGGGAATTCAGCCCTAGTGGAGGTTAGGTTCCAGCAAACAAGTTAGTCGCCTTGGAAAAACCGCTAATTAGAGTACTTTTAGGGCAGTTATTATATCGCACTCACAGTATTCATACTTCATATTTTTATTCTCGTTGGAGGTATAAAAGATGTGGTTTAGCTACTGAAGTTCGTTGAAATCAAACTGTATCTTTATGGAATTTTTTTAGACAAACATAACAGGCCCTCCTCTGGTTATTCACCATGGGGAACGTCAATGATTTTCAACAAATTCACAATCTTCACTATGAAATCTTGAGTTTTGGGGACCCTTTTGGGAGGCGTACCCTTCGCACTTGCGTCATGCCGCAGTCGAAACATCGTCAAAAGCCCGAGTGGGCATAATGTGACTGTTACGCAGAAATTAATCGTCTTCGACTCACACATTGCTTGAATTTTCCGGGCTGACCATAAAAGTCAGGACCTGAGCACTTAACACCAAATCCTGCCATTACCAATACCCGAAAGCATACAACAACAATCGCACAGAGAACGCTGGAGAGCCGAACCCTTATCAGTTGCGTCATGAAGCATAGAATCATTAGCGAAACACGTTCATGGGCTTCCATTGTGTGGCAGTGTTGAAAGAATAGCGGGATAACACTACGGACAGCCATTTTAAGAAAATCAGTATTTCTACTATCATAAAAACAATTTGGGAAATACCGAATTCCGGCTTAACTAAGGTTCAAGCCAGCTATAGTGCGTGAATAATGTACAAAAGAAATTGGAACTTTGATTGCGACCTGACAGTGCATTTTACGATGTTCAGACACTTTGCTAGCGGACTTCTGACTATGAAATCGCCCCGTTCGACCAGCCATGTCATTCGATAGTTCGACTGTAGACTTCGACGATGTCCACCGTATGCCCCACAGACTGGAGGTGGGAGCAGGGACGGTGACTTGTGCAGTGATTTATAGTGCGAGTAGACTTGCGCTTCATCTACCGCTCTCTCCTTCCCCGCCTGAGCCCGGTGTCAAGACAAAGTCAAGCAGACCGGAGACGGGGGAGGACGCGGGTGGATGGTGTGGACGAATCCGAACCTTGGCGCTCCACTTCACACTCCCTGCTCCACACAAAAAATGACCAGGATTTTGACCGACAAAACAATGGGGAGGGGGGTGGGAGTGGTCCCAATTTGTACGACGACTGCCAACAACAGGGTCTGCCACTGCAGCCCCTAAGTGTTGGCATTTGTTATGGTGCGCAAATCCGATAACGCCTGCCAGGATCCTATGTGCCCCCCCCCCGTGTTGGTCCAGTGCATCTACCAAGTAGCCCGTTTGGGGAGCACACGCCCCTCACACAGTAGCTCATTTGCGCACTTGGCAAGAGACACTACTACAGGTGAACTGCGCATTAGAGATTCGATTAGCGCTGGTATTTCTTAGTTCTCTCTTCAGTGTACTTTCTTTCGTGCACTCCCCTATAAACAATCGGTGATACCATTTCTCACCGATGTTTGGACGAAAATCCAGAAGCAGTGTTTAACCTGAAATATCACCCCTCCACTGAAATCAATCCTCAGACCACATTGCATCCCCCAAGGCAGCCTTAAGGTCGTTGCCGAGTACTGTTCATAATGTCGAACCAATCTCCGATTATTTTTTTCTCCTATTAACGAGCACGTTTTTAAACATTTTCATCTCATATTAAGCCGCGCATTAATCCTGCCATCTCGATAAAATTATTTATCAAATCAACAGAAGTAAATTCCCGGGATTTTGTCGTATGAACTTACCACGATTTTTTATGACCTACGCTGACACCAAGCAAATAAGTACGGTGATCATAGTCTCAAATGTATCTGCTTTGAGACAGGTAGCCGACTGAATCCCTGAAGTTCAATAAAATGAAGGTGGTGGACCTTCTGGCGATAGGAGAATTCCCAAGGCCACTTGCCAGATACGGGCAACGAAAGTTAGTAGAAACCATGTAAGCATGGGATTCGGGAAGAGCGATTATATTTCAGCATTGTTAAAACAAAGATCGTAGCCATCAGTTTGACATTCATGCAGATTTTTCAAGGCGCTCCTTATTTCTCTACAAGGTTTCTCACTTACAGTAGCTGGGCCAACTCGTAAAATGTCAACCGAAATTCCGAAATGCGTTTTCGTTTCGAAAAGATTAATTAAGTAGGTTGGTAAAACTGATCGGTCTGCAAAATGATTCTACAATATTTCAGCTACCTCAAGATGCCGGCTTTCGAACAAACTTCATTCCTGTTGCATGCAAAAATCCACTCTGTAAAAAAACGGCTACATTTGTAGCAGGCATTTTTCTCATTGATTTTCGATGCCCCTAAAAGTCCAATTATATTTCATGGAAAACATGCATAAAAATTCATTCTTTCGCTCATTCGGTGGAAGATTACGTCTTCTTTTAATTTTATACTCGAATGTTTCTAATTGTGGGACCTTTAAATACCGTGAAATGGCCGTTCATAAATCGTCATGTCTCTGCATTTAACAATGTGGCTTGTAACGTTAACAATATGGGTCAAATGCACTGCTTACTTTTGTGAACCCTATATATTCCCTCTTTATCATAGTAAAGAAATGTGTGGTTTTCCGTACACGGAAAATATACGGCGTGCAGTTTGGAAACCCTGAATCCAAGTGTAAAGGTAGAGCGGGTTCAGAATTAGTCGGGGATTGGAATAGTTTTTGAAAACCTAATTATACCCTTCCT
>CACRXP010000213.1:923738-939597 GCA_902702965.1 Spirometra erinaceieuropaei
TTGAAATCTGGTGGGTAAGGGAGCCGGTGGTAGTCCTGGGTAGCGACGATAAACGCGTCAGCTGATACGGCGAAAATAAAAAATTATAAAAATATTTTTCTAGGCATATGGAAAGCCAGGCCCATTGAATGACTAAAAATGCGCCTTTCTGTAAGAAAAACTGGGAAATGTTCACTTCCGGTCCATGTACCTACCTGCCAAAATGCTTTCCCACGATGCAGTGCCAGGTCTCGCCGTGACGCCTGTCGAATTCCTTCTTCACAAACGCGGCCATGTCCTTCTCAATTTCGTACTTTGATACAGCAAGAAGAGCCAACCTAACGGCATCATCCTTCACCTCAGGGCTCATATCAAAACTCCGGATAGTGACTTTCCGATTCTCGGCCATGATGACGGGTGTATCGCCAACTATCGCTCCGTGTCTTAGGGACTGAGAAAGCCCATTTTATAGTCCAAGGCTTGAGTACTTTCTTGGTGGGGTGCTTTTCCAAGAACTCGCTTCCCGGTGTTTGAAATACGAGCCACAACAAACTCCCCGGAGTAGGCACTTTTGGTTTGAAGTCAGCTGAGCATAAAGTGCAAAAATGCTTCCGTTTTAAACGATGCAGGTTACTGCTTATGCATGCACTTTGCCCTCAGGTGTTTAGCTGCTTCTAAAGACCAGGTGATGACAATAGCTGTGGGCGGGTCAGGCTGGTTTGGGTAAGATGTCCAGCCAGATAAGCTAGCGCCTTATGGCAACAGTTTCGGCCCAGTAGTCATCATCAGCCGGCCACACGCGACCCCAGATTTGGCCACAGCATCTTTGATCACCGAATCTAGCGCTCTACCACCTGGTCGCGGGTTGTTGTCCCGTAGGCTGCTATTAGGCATATTAATCATGTCGGAGCAGGGTTCAGCGGTCGGTTACGGGATACGCTCCTGCCTTTGTACCTCGAGGCTCAATCTCGAGCGTTCGAATCAATAATCACAGGTACTTGGATGGCTGCCGGCTGACGAGATGAATCGAGCCTTCTGCCAGGACAGAGAGTCAGGCTACAATAACTCCTTCTTAATGTGGCCACTGTGGCACTTCCACTCTGTTGGGATCTGAGCCGTCACTTTGCTATTTCCTTCAAAGCCTGGCCCATTCTAGCAGGCGCGTTTAGCACTCGCAGACGGGCTGTTTAGCTCCGTCAACCACAGTTCCCGTTTTCCGCTCCGGTCTTCTTGGCTCTGACCTGACACCGGACTCATGTGGGTGGGGAAGGAAGGAGCGCGATAGATGCGGTGCAAGTGAACCAAGTCACCGTCACTGCGTCCGCCTTGTGCCCGCCTTAAACAAAGACCATCGTCACCGACAACGGCCGAGCTGTCTTGTCCTATTCATGTCGCACGTAAATCGGACTGTGCAGAGTCCGCTCGAAACATGAGTCCTGCTATACAGGGTTCGAAATTCAAGCCGCCTCGGATGCTGCGCCCAGCTCTTCATTATCAGTTGTTTAACAGTACCAAACCATCTACTGGCGCATGGGAGAGGAAAGAAAGGGCCAGTGAAAAAAGACTACATTTTTCATTGCATGAATGTTAACTGACGGGATAAGTACAGTAGGAGGGCTAACTCATGAAATGTTAACCGAAATTGCGAAATGTGTTTTCGTTCCAAAAAGATTAAGTAAGTAGAGTCGTAAAATTAATCATCCCTAAGCATACTTCTATACTAATTCACTTACCTCGAGATCCCGGATTTCGAACCAACTTCTTCACGACTGCATTCAAAAAATATACGCCGAAAAAAATGACTACATATGTGTCATTTTTTCCAGTTGATTTTCGATGCCCTTAAAAATTCAACTTTATTTTTTAGAAAACATGCATAAAAAATCATTCTTTTGCCCAATCGGTAGGTAATGACGTCTTATTTTAATTTTGTACTCGTAGGAAGAGTAGCATTCGGTCTGAAAAAGTTTCTAATTGTGAGATTTTCAATATAGTGAAATGACCGTTCATAAAACGTCATGTCTCTGCATTTACCAACGTGGCTTGTAAAGTTAACAATATGGCTCACATCCACGGGTAGATGTTATGATCCCCATATGGTCTCCTCTTAATACTGTAGAGAAATGCATGGTTTTCTGTGCGCGGAAAGTATACGGCTTGTAGTTTGGAAACCCAGAATCCAAGTGCAACGGCCGGTCGAGGGTCAGAATTTTTCGGAAATTGGAAAAGATTTGAAAAGGGAATTATACCCTTGTTTCGAACGAAAAATTGGAAGAAGACGTAATTTTCTACCTAATGTGCAAAAGAATGAATATTTTTATGCTTGTTTTCTACGAACTATAATTGAACATTTAAGGGCATCGGAAATCGATGAAAAAGGTAGGCTACATAAGTAGGCATTTTTTACAGTGTATAGTTTTTGCATGCAGCCAGTGAGAATTTCAGTTGAAAGCCGGCAACCTAAGGTAACTGAATAATTATAGAATTGTGCTGCACGATGATGACTTTTACAACCCTACCTATTTAATCTTTTCGAGTCGAAAACGCATTTAGGAATTTCGGTTGACATTTCATCAGTTAGCCCACATCCTTCTAAGGACTGAGCGTCAGGCCGCAATGCCACCGTCTCCGTGTGTCCTCGGCAGAACTTTCAATATCGTGAGACCCTCACTGTTCCCTCCTCTTCCTGTTATGTCAAATTCTGCTTCTGTTGCGTGCGCTGTGGGGACCGGGTCGTGTGTGTGTTTGTGTGTGTGTGTGTGTGTGTGTGTGTGTTAGATGCGCTGGACCTACACGGGGGCCACATCGGACTCTGGCAGGCGTTATCTTTGCGTAATAACAAATGTCAACATTTTCGGGGTGTGCTGGCGGACCCTGTTGTCGCATTCGTCGTACAACTGGACCACTGCCACCACCCCATTGTTTTGTGGTCCAAATCCTGGTCATTTGTGTGTGGACCAGGGGGTGCGGAGTGGAGCGCCAAGGCGAGGATCCGTCCGAGCCATCCACCTGCGGCCTCCCCCGTCTCCGGTCTTCTTGACTCTGTCTTGACACCGGGCTCAGGCGGGGGGGGGGAGGAGAGAGTGTAGGTAGATGCAGCTCAAGTCTACCGGCACTATAAACCCATGCGCAAGTCACCATCCCTGCTTCACAATGCAGTCTGTGGGGCACACGGTGGACATCGTCGAAATCGACGGTCGAACTGTCGTCTTGTGTCAGGCGGACGCGCAGACGGATTGTCAGCCGAGTCAACCTCCGGCCGTCCTGACAGTACCTTGTAGGAAGAGCCGGGCGGGAGAGGCTGTGCAAGCGTGCTGTGCAAGTCTGCCTCGCTATAAACTAATTAACGATTGCTGCAAGCACTCTGTAGAGCACGCACGACAAATGCATGTCAAGCCTCAGAAGTCCCACGCTCAAGGTGTAGCCTCAATCTAGGACCCCGCATGCGCCCGTGTGACTATACACGCACACTTAAAGACAGGCGTTATAACCTCACCTGTCACTTGTACTTGTAGCGTTCCCACACAGTCTGTCAATCCGCAGTTTTTTCCGATTATATATGCATAAATTTTGACTATTTCCCACTCATCAGCCCTACATTAAAAACGGGTCAACTTTTGCCCTTACAGGCAAGTGCAGGCAGGTATCGGGAGACGAAGGCCACAATGGCAGGCTAACAGATTTCAGTGGTGCGCACGAGATGGCCAAGTACAGTAGGTGGGCTAACTCATGAAATGTCAGCCGAAATCCCGAAATGCGTTTTCGTTTCGAAAAGATTGATTAAGTAGTGTTGGAAAACTAGTCAGCCTGCAGCATAATTCCATAAGATTTCAGTTACCTCAGGATGCTGGCTTTCGAATGAACTTCCCTCCAGCTGCATGCAAAAACTACGCTCTGTAAAAATCGCTACTGATATAGCATGAATTCAGAATTATTTTTTGATGCCCCTAGAAGTCCAGTTATATTTCTTTGAGAACATGCATAAAAATATTCATTCTTTGGCTCATTCGGTAGATAATAACGTCTTCTAATTTTTTACTCTAATGAGTCTAACCTGGCTTCTAATTGTGAGAATTTTAAATACCGTGAAATGGCCGTTCATTAATCATCATATCTCTGCATTTACCAATGTGGCTTGTAAAGTTAACAATATGGACCAAATTCACTGCTTAATTTTATGAACCCTATCTAGTCACTCTTTATTACCGTAAAAAATGTGTGGTTTTCCGTACGCGGAAAATATACGCCTTGTAGTTTGGAAACCTTGAACCCAAGTGTGACGGCAGAGCAAGTTCAAAACTATTCAGGAATAGGAAAACTTTTTTAAAACCGAATTATGCCCCTTTTTGAGTTTGAAATTAGAAGAATACGTAATTTTCTACCGAAGGAGCAAAAGAATGAATATCTTCATGCATGTTTTCTATGAAGTGTAAGTGAACTTTATGGGCAGCGTAAATCAATGAGAAAAGTTCATGCAATATAAGTATCCGTCTTTTACAGTGTTTGTTTTATGCATCTGCCCGGAAGGAAACCCATGCAAAAGCCGGCATTCTGCGTTAACTGAAATATTATAGAATTTTACTGCAGGATGGTTAGTTTTACAATCGTACTTAGCTAATCTTTTCGAAACGAAAACGCATTTTGGAGTTTCGGTTGACATTTCGTGAGTTAGCACACATACCGCAAATATGTGCGCTGTTGCAATCTTCACGCAAAAAGCCCCTGTACGGCACGGCTAGCCGCCTCGAATTCTCAAACGTCATGAAAATTTAAGGAAGTGACCGATCTTTAAAAAAGACACTGTTTATCGTAATATCATACTTAAGTCGCTCTTTTAAATGCGATAAATCAGGCAGTTCAATCAATTAAGTTCACGGTGGAGATTGAAACATCTATTTCTCCCCTCACCTCCTTTTAAACAGGAGACCTAACGGTGGCGTAAGGAAATCTGATCTGGACGGAACGCAAACTTTGCTAACAAGAACGAAATCTAGTCCGGTTTTGGGAGCAAAGGGCTAGAAAAAATTACGTAACAGATAGCATTGAGTAGGATATAAGATAAATTCGAACATGTTTCGCGGAAACGGGTATCCAGAAAGGTTTATCGCAAACAATATTGCAAAGCGATCATAAAAACCCACCACTCCGACTACTGAAAAGAAAGCCCTGTTCCTCAAAGTCCCTTTCTGGGGGGACTCTGTGACTGAACTCCTAAGCAGACGCTTTAATCAGGCTGTCCCGCGAATCTTCCCAGCAGTAAGGGTTCGGGTACTACTCTTTGCTAAATTTATTTCGCGCCGAGAAGGCGAAGATAGGTTGCCAACTCAGACCAAATCAGTATGCGTCTACTTCTTCACTGGTTGCACAAGACGGCGCCTATCCAAGAGAATACGAGAACACCTCGCTGCATGGCTGGAAAAAATGCGAAACGAGGAGCGCAACCAGCACCAGTCCCGTACATGTTGTTGATTCCGGACATCGTGTAGAAAAGAAAGAAGCTTACCGCGTGATGTATAAGGTCCCGTCGAGATACCCAAGCTAGTAGGCCAGCGCCTGTTTGCAATAGCAGTAGCCCACGCTATCAGGTCACGAAAGCCAATGTTCTGCGCGCAGAAGAACCTCATTCAGGCTGCGCGCCTACACTGGTTGAAGGTCGACTAACGCTGCAACTCTTCACGCCTTTCCGGCACTCGGCGCTCGCCCGAGGTGACTGACGCTTGACTCTGCGCCTTTTACTGTTTCGTCAAAATCCCATAATCTACGTGTGCCACACACTAACTGGTCAATAGTTATACATACTCTTCGGGTTAGTACAGTTATATGGGAACGGCCTAGAAGTAAAACATGTCAGCCATAAGAGGAATCGAGAAAAGCTCGCCTTAAAACACAGGCGGGGTGTGGGAATGTGGGGGAGGGGTTATAGCAGTCAATGCCAGGGTCGGTGTGAGAGTGGAAGGGCGCGGGGAGAGTTGCGGCGTTAGTCGACCTTCGTCCACTGTAGGCGCGGAGCCTGAACGTGGTTCTTCTATGCGCATAAGATTGGCTTTCGTAACCTAATGGCGGCCGTTTCCGCTGTCTCTAACAGGCGCTGGTCTAATAGCTTAGGGTAGCTCGATGAAACCATATAAATCACACGAAAGGCTTTGTTGGGCTCCACACGATGCCCGGAATCGACAATATTCGTGAGAATGGCGCTGCTTATGCTCCTCGTTTGGCCTTTTCGCAGTCATGCCGGGAGGTGTTCCCGTATTCTCTCGGATAACCGCCAACTCGTGCGACCAATATAACCTGCTCCACAGGAGCAAGTGAAGGAATAGATGCACATTGATGTGGTCTGCGGTGGCAACTTATTCCTTACTTTCTCCGCATAATATAAGGCAATCAGAGAATGATATTTGAACCCTTGCTGTTGGGAAGGTTCACGAGACAGCTTGATCAAGGCGTCTCCTTAGGAGTTCATTCGCAGAATCCCCTTGGAAAGGGTCTTTGCGGAAGGAAATTTTCTTTTCGGCGGTCGGTGTGGCGGGTTTGATCGGTCGTTCGGCCTTGTTCTTTGCAATAAACCTGTCAGGATACGCGTTTTCGCGAAGGATATTCCTGAGCTCCTCCTTGATGTTATCTGTTGAGCAAATTTTTCTAGCTCTTTGTACCACATATCGGACTAGATTTCGTTTTTTGGAGGGGCACGAAACTGGCGAACTTCGTGTATTGTCCAGACCAAGTTTTCTTCCGATAGACGCTAATTCGGACACTCACGTCAGGTCTCCTACTTAGAAGAACATCTAAGAATGGGAGCGAACTGGCCGTTTTGATCCTCAGCGTGAACTTGATTGATGTGTGCCTGAATTGCAGCATCTAAGAGGGTAACTACGTCAGTTTCTGCGGTGTCAATCGCAAAGATATCATCAACATAGCGACCGTAATGTTAAAGCTTATCGATCTGATCGCTTAGTTGGAATCTCTCCAGTTTTCTCATGAATACATCGGCAAGGTGAAGTCCAAGGGATGAGGCCATAGCAACGTCGTCTACTTGTCTATAGAGCTGGTTGTCGAACAGTAATTGCACATTTAATGTGTATTTTAGCAATAGTTCCTTGAGTGTGTTCGTTGGAATTCCTATTTCCTGCTGACAGACGAATAGGAAATCACAGGTGTCATCAACTGTCTCGGTACTCGGAACGTTTGTAAAAAGTGATGAAACGTCTAGCGAGGACATCACTATGTCGTTAACGTTAAGGTCTTTGATGTCGTCAATGAATTCAAAGGTGTCTCGGTAGCTGTGTGGTGCTAGCAAACGCTGTGCAGGCTTGAGTTTCTCTGCTAGCCACTTTTTTATTGCATGATATGGAAAGTTTCGCATGTCTAAATTCGAACGGACTGGCAGCCGGCGCTTATCCGAGAGAATACGGGAACACCTCCCGGCATGGCTGCGAAAAGGCCAAACGAGGAGCATAAGCAGCGCCATTCTCAAGAATATTGTCGATTCAGGACATCGTGTGGACCCCAACAAAGCCTTTCGTGCGATTTATATGGTTTCACCGAGCTATCCTAAGCTATTAGACCAGCGCCTGTTAGCGACAGCGGAAGCGGCCGCCATTAGGTTACGAAAGCCAATCTTATGCGCACAGATGAACCACGTTCAAGCTCCGCACCTACAGTGGGCGAAGGTCGACTAACGCTGCAACTCTCCGCGCCCTCACGTTCTCACCCCGCTCCCGACATTTACTGCTATTACCCCCCCCCTCCCAAACATTCCCACACCCCGCCTGTGTTTTAAAGCGAACGTTTATCGATTTCTGTTGTGGCTGACATCTAACTGTAATGCTCGACGAGAATCTATCGAAAGCTACTTATGTTTGCCACCTCGTCTGCTATGGAAATTTTCACAACTATACATTCACTGAGTTTCGAATAAGACGCGGCCGGAAAGTTAACGTCATTTGCAAAGCCCCGACCAGCGCAAAAAATTATAAGCCGTTTCGACGGACCTACAGGCCTGAGGAGAGCCGAGTAATCCTATCAACTAGCAACCGTCAAGGTCACAGTCGTTGGTGCGCCATGATGGCTACAACCGCGTTCGTTTTTTTCTAGCGAGGAATTAAGCGATAACTCCAAACGGAGCCCAACTTCGCTCTTTATTTCCCCAACCATACATCACAAAACTGACAGGCGATGAGATTGTACGCTATGGCTGGCCTGGCGTAAAGCCGTCGTTTAACATGCGCCTCGCACCAAATCAGATCTTAGGTGCGCACAAGACGCCACGAAGGACACACTCACCAGGATTCATCCTCGTACTTAGAGGGTGGGGGAGCATAAAACACCCCATCAGTCAGCAATCTTCAGGACTCACACTTATTACTGGCAAACATGACTTAGTTTCCCACGACGTAGAACAGCTCAGGATCATCATCTGCCTCTAACGCGAGCCGGTGACTTGTTCGAACCCGGCAGGAGATCTCTTACCAAAGACCTTAGCTCATTCCACAAGCAGTCCAGGGTGAAACTTGCGCCTGTAGTGGAAGGGCATTTCGCTGCGTTTTTTCGCCCCCTCGTCCCGCACAGGACAAGAGAGCGTCAAGACGACCGAAAGTGCAGTGGTTGACCAATGTAAAATTCCCGTCTACCTGTACCGCACACGGCCTGGTCAGTGACCGATGCCTTGTACAGTTGGTGGGCTAACTCATGAAATGTCAACCGAAATTCCGAAATGCGCTTTCGTTTCGAAAGGATTAGTTAAGTAGGGTTGTAAAACCAATCGTCGTGCAGCATAATTCTATAACAGTGCAGCTACCTTAGGATGCCGGCTTTCAAAAAAACTTCTTTTCAGCTGCATTTATCAGCCGCACACTGTAAAAAATGACTACTGAAATCGCATGCATTTTCCTCATTGATTTTGGGTGCTCTTAAAAAGGTCAATTATATTTAATGGAAAACAGGCATATAAAATATTAATTCTTCTACTCATTTGGTGGGTAATTACGTCTCCTTTCAATTTTATACTCGAAGAAGGGGCATACTTTGATATAAAAAAATTTCTAATTGTGAGATTTTTTGACACCATGAAATAAACGTTCATAAATCGTCATGTCTTTACATTTACTAATGTGGCTTGTAAAGTTAATAATAATGCTGAACACCACTGCCAACTTTTTGAACCCCACGTGATCTTCTTTGAATGCCGTAGAGAAATTTACGGTTTTCCGTTAGCGGAAAATAGACGGCTTGTATTTTGGAAACCCTGAATGCAAGTGTAACGGCAGGGGGAGTTCAAAATTAATCGGCAATTTGAAAAGTTTTTTTAAAACTGAATTAAACCCTTTCTTCGAGGATAACATTGAAAAAAGACGTAATTCTCCAGCGAATGAGTAAAAGAATTAATATTTTATGGTTTTTTTCCATGAAATATAATTGACTTTTTAAGGGCTTCGACAATCAATGAGAAAAATGCATGCGAGTTCAGTAGCCATTTTTTACAGTGTGTGACTGCTTTGATGCAGCCGCAAAGAAGTTTATTTGAAAGCCGGCATCTTGAGGTAGCTGAATTGTGATAGAATTATGCTGCACGATGATTGGTTATACAACCCTACTTAATTAATCTTTCCGAAAAGAAAGCACATTTCGGAATTTCAGTTGACGTTTCGTGAGTTAGTCAACCTACTGTAATTCTGACCAAAATTATGAAATGCGTTGTGAATTGGGAGTAATTACTAAACATGTGTTGTAATGTGCATTATCATACAACGTTATCCCAGGCTTGTCAGGACGTCAGTTTTGGAGTGCGCTCATTTTCGGCTGCCTGCGGAATCCACACACGATGAAAAAAGTGACTTCTTAATCAGGATGCATTTTTTGTATTTATTTTCGATGTGCCCATAAATTCGGATATATTAGATATGCTAACTTACGAAATGCCAACCAAAATTCTGAAATGCGATTTCGATTACTTAGATGGGGTTTCAACAGGAATCCCTTTGTTTCACAATCCTATGACAATTCAGATACTTCGGAATGACGGCTTTTGAACGAACTTCTTTCCAACCGCCTGCATAAGCTATATCCAGCAAAAATGACTACTTAAGTGGCATGCATTTTTCTCATTAAATATCGACGCCCTCATAAATTCAAATATATCTCATAGAAGACATACATAAAAATATTCATTCCTTTGCTCATTTAGCAGAAAATTACGTTTCCTCCAAATGTTCTTCTCCAAGTAAGGGGTTAATTAAGGTTCAAATAACTTTTCCAATTCCCGAATAATTTTGAACCCTCTCTACCGTTCCACTTGCATTCGGGCTTTCAAAACTACAACTTGTATATTTTCCGTGTACGGAAAACCATACATTTCCATACGCTATTAAGAGAAGACCGCATGATTTCATAAAATTTGGCAGTGGATTTGTGCCATACTGTAAACGTCACAAGCAACACCAGTAGATGCAAAGACACGACTTTTTTGATAGGCCACTTCACGGTCTTAAGAAATCTCATAATAAGAAGCTTTCTCTAGCCGAAAATAAATGAGAAACTCATGCCATTTAAGTAGTCATTTTACGGACTGTACTTTATCAAACGACCGAATGGAAGTTCATTCAAAAGTCGGAATTCTAAAGTACCCGAATTGTCATGGGATTATGTTGCCTGGAAATTAATATTACAACCCTAACTATGTAATCTTTTTAGGTCGAGAACGCATTTCGGAATTTTAATTAATGCTTCATGAGTAAGCACATCTACTGTATATTCTAGGGAAAACATGAGCGTAAATTTCCTTTATCGTATCCATTCGGTAGCAAATCGCGTTTGCCTCAAAACTCGTAGCCACAGAAAATATATTTTTGGTTTTTAAGAAAACTCCCATTTTTCAATTAATTTTTGTATCGGTCTGCCGTCGTATTTGCGATTAGGGTTTCCCGTCTACCATATATGTACATACTTTATGTGTGGGCAAAATCAAGGATTCCTTCATGCCATTTAGGCCTCATGCCAAAAAGGGCTTCTCGAATTCCGCAATGAATGCTGACTTTAATGTATGTTTTATGAGGAACATTAATAAACGCAAAATGCCATGCTATTGAAATGAACACTGCGTGGTCTTAGAAAATCTCATAATTCGAAACTTTTAAGACCAAAAAGTGCCCTTTCCTCGAATATTAAATGCAACGGAGACGTGGTTTGCTACCAAGTGAGTGAAAAAATGGTGTCGCGTTTACGTTTTCTGCAAAATATATTAGAATTTTAGTGGTATTGAAAGTTTGTATAAGAACCTCATTCTAATTAAGTAGTCACATTTATGGAGTGCTGATTTTGCCGGCGACTAGAAAATAGCAAATCCTTGCTGCGCCTTAAATGACTTTGGATAATGCTACACGATAACCACTTTTAGAGCTCCAGTCGTACAGTCCTTCCAATGTGAAGATATATTTCACAATTATGGTTACAATTTTATGAGACTGACTGCTGACTGTCATCACATTCTCTGGAACGAAATAATATTGTTTTATTTGTAGATTTTAGCTGAAATCACGTCATCTGAATGTCACTACGCATGAATGCCTGCCTCATGGTCTGTAGGAAGTCGACCTCAGTGTTGCTCTCGACATTTAAGAAAATTTATTGTGACGCATTTGCTTTGAAAAGCAACTCGACCTTCAAGACCTTTGACGTTTCCTGACGTATGGTTCTTTATGTCCGCACAAAAAGATTCTTCCGGATTTTATAAGATATCGTAATATATATATATATATGTTGGATAGCTGAGGAAGTGTGCATTCCGAGATAATATGATGAAGAGAGAAGGCTCGTCGGAAAAATTGATTTGTACTCGTAAATTTTCGAGCTGGTGACACCAACCCGTCGTCAGACGAAATAAACAGTGGAGAAAATGAACTGGTCAGAATAAATTTGCTGGCGTGACGGGGCAGCCATTTACAGGCAAGCAACTAATGTGTGAATGGGGGTGGACAGATAATTAGGCTGGGATCCGTGGTGGGGGAGGGAAGGGGGAACTGTTGCGGCTCCCTGTGTTGGAGGGTGGGGGAGATGACGAATCAGTGGAACTACGGGCAGTGGACTTAATGGTTGTCGATCCGGCATGCGGGCGGAGGTCAGTGAGCCCAACGAAGAGGTGTTACGGGTTGCAGTTGCGGTTCGCTGTGTCTGGGGGTGTAATGGGGTGACGAAATAGTGCAATTCTACATGGCCCAGTGTGGATTAGCGGCTGTTGTTAGGTCGTGGGCGCAAGTCAGTGAGCCGGGCACGCAGACCTTCGTAATGAGCATCTAGATCGACATGGCGATTGATGCTTGTCGTGTTAGAGTGTCAGGCTTCGAGGAATTCACGAGCATGTTTGGTGTTCGCCATGGCAACAACTTCAGTTCCTTCCCAGTTGAAGCGATGGTCGCATTCCAGGGCGTGTGCAAACACGAGTGACAAAGGGTCACGTCGGCAAATGGCTAGTTTATGCTCGTTTATACGTGTCCCAAGTCGTCGGCTTGTATGACCAACATAGTCGCAAGAGCAGTTGGCGCACGGAATGCGGTAGATGACATTGGTTTGCTGCTCTTTAGGTATAGGGTCTTTCACTCGCGATAGTATTGCGAGATGGACTGATTTTTCAATCTGACCACAGTACATCGCATTGCAAGCGTTACGTGAGATCTTGCAGACGACTTCTTATTGAACTAATCAACCTTTCCTTAAGGTGCACGGGCTGGATGCGTATTGTAGTTGTCGGCAGGAGTGCCACCTATATTTGGGGCGTCCGCGGGGTCGTTCGACATTTTCCTATCATTTTTTAATGGAAGGAAGTGTTCGCCAGTTTTTTGACTTGAAATCCTGATTGGAATAACCCAGTTTCATGTCCCTCTATCTTAACTTCTTCCCACAGACGGTCAGTGCTGTATGAATACTGACATACATAATTTATTATACTACCGGGAAGGAGAATAGCTAAAAGCCCGAACATTAAAATATCTGGACTAAGTGCGGCCTGATAGGTAAGGTACCTTTCGACACCACTGTCATCCAGGCGGGCTTTTTCTGTCAAAGAGGGCTAATATATCACTGTGCACGCGTTTCTCCTCAAACACACATACTATACCATTTGGTGGGGCAAAGACGAACCGCGTCTCTCCGCAGATATTACATTAATCCTCTGTGGACCACATTTGATGTGTTCGAACGTAAGTTTGCTTCTAAATAGTAATTAGCGTTTTAGTTGATAAAATAAGAGTATAATAGATCCAGCTTAGTTTTCTACCAGTTTATGTTTTTGATTACTCTCGCCATCTGCTATCATGGCCTGGACGAGTTCGCATTGGTAGATCGTTGTCTGATCGTGACCTCTGCTATCCACTCGGAGCCTGTTTGTCTCAATCGTGTCGTGCAACCTGATTGCTGAAGGCACCATCAACTTAGGCTAATATTCTTGATCAAAACAGGCAGGACAATGTGCCCGTGGCTCAGTTGTTATGGCGTTTGACTTACTAACGCATGATGACTAAATATTTTGGGTTCAAATAGCAGGTGCTTCAAACCTGACCTCCAGAAAGGTTAGTTGACGATTGCCAACGAACTGGAAATGACCATTCTGGTCTCCCCTATCTCTGTCGGTAATTTTCTTCTATATATATATACATACGCCGAAAGCTAATCTATCGCCGGTTATTGGTATCGAAACGAAGCCTTTCACAGTCATATTGCTATTCGAATAACTCTTCGCGGTTTCTGACTTACCTACCGTCACCAGTAAAGATTTACCTCAAGTCCCCGCATAAACCTCTGAAGATTCCGAATCAAGTCCGTTGCCTTGAGAAAAACTGAGGTGCAAAACTGGAGTGATCGTCTCTGAAACATTAGTCATACCCGAAACCCGGATCAGCAAAGTGCTGAGATCCATTTTTAAGGTATTTTTGCGGTATTAGACAGTCGCTTTCTGGAAACAAAACTGTTCAGTACACTTGTGTATATTTCTCATTCGAAAAGTAGAACATTACATAATGGCATATGACGAAAATAGACTCCCTCTCAAACAAGGTTTTTATTTAAAAAGATCCGGGTTGGTAGACCTTTATTGTGACAAAAGGCTTTCATCAGCCTGATAGAGGAAGATTTCAACTCTATCAACGTAGAAATGAAGAAAATGGTGCACTCTTTGGCCCTCCAGTCTAAAATGTTTGAAATTTTTATAGCAGACTTGAGCGGTTTTAGGGATTACATTCGTTTAGAAAAGGCCAAATTGATATTAGAGCTAAAACGAAGTATTGGAATTCAAATAAGGGAAAATTTCAAATTCAATTAGACCCAACGTGAGTAGTTTTTAGAGACCACGGTCGTTTACAAAAATCAGACTATGGCGGTGCAGTATGCGCTAATACTTGTCGGCCTCTACATAAACTTTTGTTTTGCCATGAAATGGATGCCACATGCGTCAGGCTGTAAATATGATTAACGAGAGTTTTCAAACAAAGTTGATTCGCGCCCCGTTGCCAACTGAATTTACAATGAGTAACGGCAAGATGTTTTTCGTAGCCGTACCCGTTAGGGGTAAGGTTTAGTGATTAGGATTAGGGATTGGGGTTAGGGGTCAGGGTTATGGATTAAGATTGGGGGTTGGGGTTAGGGTGCTAGGGTTTGGAGTTAGGGATTAGGGGATAGGAGTTACGGTTAAGGGCCATGCGAATTTCCGCAAATTGACCTTTTAGTGACCGTCACAGTTCAAACTCGTTCTCTAGAGACAAAAGCCAAAGGGTTCGTCTCATATAAACATTTTATAAAAACTGTGTCTCCGTAAGTTTTGACAGTCAAGGGCGTGGCGTAAATCGGTTTTTTTAAAAGAAAAGTTGTCGGGGTTGGTTACGCTGTCCTGGTACAAAGTGTAAGCGTAATGTGGGCATTGAAAATAAAACAAGCCGAAAGCGAGTGCCGAAATCGTTAGTGGAAAAGTAGCCAACATCAAAACGGAAAAGGGTCAGTGTTTGTGCTAAGCGTAAGAGTTTTGGTCGGAGTTAGGGTTGAGATTACGGTTTGGGTTTACGTTTACTGTTAATGTAAGGGTTGATGCTAGGGTTAGGATAGGGTTAAGGTTATGATTAGGATTTGGGTCAGGGTGGAGGTAAGGCTTAGAGTAAGGACTCGGCTTTCTGGTTAGCTTAAGGTTAGGTTTAGTTTTAAGTTTAGGGTTAGCGTTAGCGTTAGGTTTATAATTACGTTAAGGATTAGGTTCACTTTTGAGGTCACGGTTAGCTTTAGGGTATTGCTGCCCTGCACTTCCTGCCGAGGTGTTTTACGGGGATTCTAGGCTTTCTTCAGGCTCGCGGCAGATTTTTCATACATAAGGTCGCCTTTTTCGTTTCAGCCTCGGCTACTTTCCCCCTTCGACTCACTTTACTTGGAAGCAATCTGAATTTGCCCCTTTTTGTCAACAACCCAAACTACCTCTGGTCCCTCAAACAGGACTTAGGAATGGGAACGCCCCACCTAAGTAATAAAGGCGGACTTACACGTAATTCCGGGAAGTACAAAGTAATCCCGTGTACTTACCCCAAAAATAACTCCAGTATGAAACTAACTCCTTGCCCTAATCTTGACTCTAATCCTGAACCTTGGCTCTGCAGGCAACACTAGTCCCTATCTTAACTCTAAACTTGATTCTTACATAACTTTCTGTAAATTTTAAAACCGGCCTTAAACCTAATCCTTAATCTTGGCCTCACCCTTACCTTGAACCTAACCCTAATTTCACTGGAAGCCGGCTCAAATCCATCCGCATTGCAAACGTTTCCTGTTCTCATACCCGGTTTAGGGGGCCTTATAAGCTATTCCTACTAATTTTTGCCCAAATATGGTTATGTGGCCCCACCTGAGATAAACAAAC
>CACRXP010000214.1:15333-75122 GCA_902702965.1 Spirometra erinaceieuropaei
TAGTGGTAGGGGGCGCTCACCGATCGTTCATACGGAACTCACTCGTTCCATTGTGCGTCAAGGGCTCTCTCTCGAGCCCAACCAGCAGCCGCACAGCCGCGCATGATATATAGGCGTATGAACGATCGGTGAGCGCCCCCTACCACTGTATATTCCCGATCGAAAATCGACAAGGCAACGGGCTCGTGGCCCGGTGGGTAGAGGCGCGGACTTCTAAACCAACAGGTCGCGAGTTCGAGGCTCGGGTGTTCCACACTTCGGGCTTGGGTATGGCTGGCTGACGACGGCTAATAAGCCAGAAATGGCCATTCCAGTCTCCCTTGTCTTTGTCGGTAATATCATTCTGCCTATATATATATATACATTCCTCTTCCATATATATATATATATATATATATATATATATATATATATATATAAATAATTCACCAAAACAATCGACAAAAATAAAAGTCTACAGAATATATTTTCTGCGGAGTCTACGTAACGTACATCATGACCGTAGGAATGTCAGCAAGGAATATGATGGGTTATGAATGCGAAAGTATTAATGGAATAGATAGAATGGTCAGAGTACTTGAAGGAATATTGTCAAGCGAGAGGTTTCGGTTCTATTTATCTGCGTTTAAGAGCAGTTTGGTGACCATGCGTTTAACGCAACAAACCCACTCCTTTGTAATAATTTTCTGATATTTGAAATTCCTGCTTATGCTACGGCATTCAAAAATGCACTGGGATTTCAACTGACAAGGTGAATTGTGTCTGCTCCTCTGTTTTATTCCTTTTGATACGTCAGTGTGACCGTTACGAACGACGATGACCACCGTACGCCCCAGAGTGAGGTGGGCACAGGGCGGTGATTTGCACATGAATGTGTTTATGGCGGTGGCTGACTTCTGCAGCATCTATCTCACTCCTGTTTCCTTCACAAATTACTGACCTGGTGCCAAGACCGACTCAAGGCGATGGGGTGAAAAAGCTGATAACGCAAAACGGCCCGTCTATGCGCGCTAAACACGTCAACAAAGGGATGGATCGGATCTCATCTGAGGGACTGCACCATAGAGGTCACACTCAGAAGGACTCATGGCGGCCTGAGTTCCCGTCCTTAGAGCAGGATTTATCTCATCACCTGGTAGCCTTCCAAGCACGTCTAACGCGTCCTGATAATTTTAAAGCTCGTCAGATTCCTTGTTTGTAGAGGGGCGCTCAACGACCTAATTACGAAACTCACTCGTTCCGCTGTGCCTCGAGACTCGCTCTCTCTCTCTCTCTCTCTCTCTCTCTCTCTCTCTCTATCGAGCCGAACCGGCAGCCGCACAGTGCCTATATTACCCGCCGCTTTGCGGACGCTGATTGGGCCCGGGAGAGAGCCCTAAGGCACAACGGGACGAGTGAGTTCCGTAACACGATCGGTCAGCGCCCCTCTACAACTGTATATTCCCAATTGCAACAGACAGGACAAAGAGCCCGTGGCTCAGTGATTAGGGGCGTTGGACTTCTAACCAACAGGTCGCGGGATCGAGCCCCTCACAGGGATCGGTAACGCATACAAAGCGATGTCAGCAAAGACGTATTTTGGACGGTTAACCCTAGAGTTCTGGAAAGATGAACTTTGCGGAGTCATGCCACAGCGGAGACAGATTTTCCAAGTTTCAAAACGGGAGTGGTCCAGGTGCTGTTGACGACATTCAGTTTCTGGAACTGTGGTAGTTCGAAGACGACATGGTTACAGTGCCACGTATTGAGCACTGAACGTTTTGATCGAAATATGCACAATATATGAAAGCAGGAGCCGATGCCTGTAAGAAATGCTACAAGAAGTAGCTAGGAGGACCAAAGAGGCTGGGATGGGCACTTCCAGTTTATTAGAGGACGTCAGCTAGCCTCACCCACCCCTATATTTGGTCAACCTGAGATTTGAATTTGGAATCTTCGGTTGTTCAGTGTTTCCAAATTGAACGCCTTAACCACTGATTCCCTGTCGTTGTGGTTGGGCATATTAACTGTGTTAGAAGGCGTTCTCCGACCAGGATACAAAAAATTTTACTCTTTTGCGTCTTGGGGCTCAAGATCAAGGCCTGGGAACTAATCGCATGACGACCGGCAATAATTCAAGAAGGAATTATTTTTAACCTGATATGTGTACGCCCCACCAGTATAGATAACATACCTGACCAACCTAACTCAGTTCATCAGCTATCATAATAATCGACAGGTTGACCGTCAATTCCGACGACGGCCATCGTGTGCTACACAGCAAGGTGCATCAGGCACGGTGACTTGCGCGTGAATTAGTTTATAGTGGTAGTAGACTTGCGCAGCGCCTACCGCACTCTCTCTTCCCCACTCCCCACCTGGGCCCCGTGTCAAGACACAGTCGAGAAGACCGGAGTCGGAGGAGGGCACAGGTGGCTAGCATGACCGGACCCGCGCCTAGGCGTGCACCACACCCCCTGATCCACACGGCAAATGCCCAGGATTTTTCACCAAAAACAACACCCCAACAGGGGTCTGAAGGACGAGAACGGCTAGGCAGCCATGTGCGCCACCTGTATACCCGGCGGGAGTGCAAGCGTATCTACCGGCAGGGAACAGGATGTCAGAGGACAGCCGGCGCATATCAGTCTACGAGGGTCATGGTTTGCTAATACTGGCATAGCACACGCTTTCCGACTTACTGACCTACCATAGTGATCAATATGTAATGCACGGATGCTGTTATTTTAGGGCGCTCATTCAAAGGGCAAGGACATATTGTAACTAACCAGAGCGACAAATCTAAATACTACGGCATCTTCCGGACCAATATGTAAGGAAGGACTATCCGAACAATTTCATTGACCGCTGGCTCAACACGCGAGCTCAAAAAGTGGCAAAAGGAAGACTGCCACCAGCGCTGTGGCATACTTCCTCGTATGCGAGGAACGTATCAAAAGCAACAGAATTAATTTTCGATGAGTTTGGTGTGGATCTGGCCCATCGTCCTTTAACTGCCATGCGTACTGGAGTCATACAGATGGACGTCCGCTTGAACTTCAGTGGGCAGTCAGGCGTTGTTTATCAAATCCCATGCCATGACTGTCCTTCCAACTACACGTACCGGACAGTGGGGCGGCTCGGTTCACGAACACTCGGCACAAGCGGGCCGTTTTGAGAGGCGCGTCACATGTCGCTGGTCGCATTCTGCACAAATCCGACTTTGCGAGCACGCCTATCTATGCCGCGAGCCGATAGTAAGACGGGGCGAGAACAGTTGGGGGGCCTCGGTGTCTGATAACAAACCCCATAAACAGACACGTTGACTTACCTTCTGCAATCAGACGCTACGTTTATGCGTCCAGGCGGCGTGACCGAGTTCTCAGCCAAGGGTGCACATTGTCACGACACCGCCAGGCAAACAGGGATTAGGTGCTGTGACTCCAGACAATTCTCGGACGCAATCCCTCCCTTCCCCCAACCTTATTGTCTAATTACAGAATCGTTCGGTTGTTGTATACTCATCGTCCGAAAGCTTGGGCTAATGCAATTGTTGTTACAGTGATCGTGCATTCATTTACTTCGAACCAATAACCTGACACTCGAACATTTACCTCCACTTTACTTACAGCAACTAAGTAATATTAATTTCGTATTTATTTGTCTGAGGCAACTGGTTTAATGGTTTGTGCGAAGCATCCCTTATGCTCTTGGTGGTTGAGACAATAGGCTCACAAATGCCAAGCGTTTTTCATCTGTGGTTTTACGACGCTGAATGCGTGCAGATGTCCACATGCCATAAACCACTTTAACCGGGGAAGGGAGGGGGGCTAAATCATGGGAGCAGCCGGCTGGTGCGTGTGTGCGAGACCTGCTTCAGCCAAAAAGGAAAAGCCAGCAATGCAGTCGTACGTGTGGGCAAGGTCTTTGAGATGAGACAGAGTAGCATTACTGACAAAGACAAGAGGGACTGGGATGGCCATTTCTGGCTTATTAGTCGTCACCAGCCAGTTATACCCAACCTCGAAGTGTGGAACACTTGAGGCTCGGGGTTCATTTGACGGGACCGGGCCACACATCCAGACTTGTCGAGGCCGAGATCCTCGCAAGGGCTGGCGCCCACGCGAACAGCTAGAGTAGCGGTTCTGCCGTCAACAAGCGCATTGACTCCCCGACCCCATTTTCTGTACTGAAACTGCCTGGACAGAAAAGTTAGATACGCGTAGATGGCGTGGGCGACCGACGTTTCCAGTGAGAGCAAGTCAGGCAGCCGAGTAATTATTATGCCTTGAGCCAACAGCGGTGATGGAAGTACGACAACTAACTACTCGGTTTATGCGTGGCGAGGTACCAGACTAATTAATCTTTGGCAATTTCGTCCCGTTTCGTAAATACGATGAAACGGAGAATCGTCTTGGACGCGCCCAAGTCCTTCAGCTCCTGAAGTTCTGTCTCAGGACGTACTTCACGTTCGACGGGACAATCTACGAACAGGTGAAGGGCACACCAATGGGTTCGCCGATTTCGGGGTTCATCGCCGAGGCGGTCCTGCAACGGTTAGAGTCGCTGGTCTTCCCACACCACAAACCGACTTTCTGGGCCCGGTATGTGGATGATACCTTCGTCGTTATCGATCGGGATCAACTGCTGACATTCAAGGAACGTCTGAATGCGGTCTTCCCGGACATACAATTTACGATGGAGGAGGAAGAGAACAACCAGCTGACCTTCCTGGATGTCCTCGTATGCCGCAAGGATTGTGGTGGACTAAAGACCAAAGTGTTCAGAAAAGCGACAAACACGATGCAAGTACTGAAGTTCAACAGCAACCACCCAATCAGTCACAAACGCAGTTGTGTAAGGACGCTCTATCGGCGTGTCGAAACGCACTGCAGTGAGCCGGAAGACAAGATTGCTGAACTACAATACCTCCGACGGGTCTTCAAAGCCAATGACTACCCGCGCAACTTTATCAACCGCTGCATACGCAAAATGGACGAAAGGCCTAACCGCAGGGACACCAAAGTTTGGCGGGCGCTTCCATATGTCAAGAACGTTTCGGAAGCTGTCGGCCGCCTTCTCGCACCACTTGGGGTTGGAGTTGCACACAGGCCAGAGGCAACCATCAGGCGTCAATTGATGAAACCAAAAGGCCCACTGCCACGGCAAGAAACATCTGGAGTCGTTTATCGGATCTGGTGCAGTTGCGGACAAAGCAACTACGTCGGAGAAACCGGAAGACAGCTCCGAACGCGAATGGCCGAACACGCTGCAGCAGTGCGGAGAAATGACGCCAGCTCTCAAGTTGCGGCTCATTCGACGAGATCCGGCCACACATTCAAAGTTGACGAGGCCGAAATTCTCACAAGAGGTGACAACCGCGTGAGCCGGGAGCTGCTTGAGTCATGGTTCACTGGCTCCCAGTCTATTAACAAGTGCAATGATCTTCCCATTCAATACAGCGTGCTGAGAGTTCGTCTAGGCGGAGAAATTGGCCACGCGGGGAGCGCCTTGATGAACACTCTTCCCAACACCCGGGTCAGCGCGTCAGATGGTCGAGCAATCATCACACCAACATCCAACGGACGTGATGAAATTGCAGCAATTAACGACGCGAATATCGGCCATCACGCCACGTGCAACGATCCCTGATGAAGGGGAGGGAGCCGTGAACATTCATAGGTATGCGGAGTGTGGCGACTGCATCCTATAAATACTGCAGCGGCATGTGCATGAACCACCCTTATCTGCTAATGTCTGTGATGATGGATTCGAGCAGGAATCCGAAACGTCAGGCTAATAAAGCTCTTGTCCCGGCGATCGTGTCTTCTTCTTCTTCAAGATGCGAATACGCCGACATTAAAATGTCACGTGATTTCACATTCCTTAACATTTTTATTCAACAAGAGATTGTGCCACAGGTAGGGGTGCTTATACGCCAGCCTCGGTTACTTCAGTTATCAGTTCACACACGCTTCCCTCGGCGTGATTCGAGCCCTGCTTGCGCTCTCTTTATTATTCTTATCCAGCCAGTGGCGAAGCAGACTTACTAATGGAATTATCCCGACGGTGCAGAACTCCGTCGGTTCCACTACAGTTGCCATGCACTGCGAATTACCACCCAGTACCCTCAGCGGCCTTCCAGTTGTGATTGCACCCCACCATATCCTCTCAAACTATCGAGTGGCTGTGTTGGGGGGTGTGTACAGGCTACCTTCACTCACTTCTCTGCGTTCGTTTCGAGCTCTTCTTGCGCCCAATTTCCATTTCTCGTCCAGTGAGTGGCTAAGTTCGGTATGTTAACTAAAATTGTTTTTGGCAAGCTAACCATATGGCATCAATTAAGTGGGCTGCAGAACCAAACGTCGCCAAGTAGTCTGTCTATATGCCGTCCATTGTCACAAAGTCTGGGATCACAGTTAGCAGATATCCATAGGTAGAACACTGAAGGAATCACACTTAGATTAGTTACTGAAGAACTGAAGTTATCTGGTAAACAGGTAGATTGTACGTCTATAACTGCCAATACGAGTCTCGAGTTTGCAGATCTTCTTGGACAGAAGGACAGCCACATTAATTTGTGTGCCGAAGAAAAGGAGACTTTCTCAAGAAGGCGGGTACTGGCTGTCTAGTTAGGCTCCACTCAAGTACTTTTTTCATGAGAAGCAGGTTGTGCAAGTTGATCTACCAGGCACAATTCAAGGTAGATGCGTAAATATTTTGCTGTTTGGCCTAAAATGAACGCGACTAGATCCAACTCCAGGTTTTTTTAGTATACCTAGCCTATTTAAAAAGTGCCAAGCTGTGTATGGAAAGCTGGAACGTTGAGTTATTCCAGTCAGAAAACGTATATTTACGATTGCGGGTGGGCCAGTCAATATGCATACGGTGAGTGACTGATCTCATGAAATGTTAGCTGAAATTCTGAAATGCGTTCCCGATTAGGAAGGATTACTTAGGTGGGGTTCTAATATTAATTTTCGTGCAGCATAATCTTAAAATATTTCGGACTCGGCAGAATGTCGGCTTTTGAATACACTTCTTTTCAATCTCCTGTACTACTCGGTAAAACGTTAAAACTTAAATAGCATGCATTTTTCACATTGCCTTTCGATGGTCTTATAAATTCAAATATGTTTTATAAAAAACACAAGGAAAATATGCTTTTTTACTCATTTGATAAGGAACCACGTCATCTTCATATTCCATACTCGAAGGAGGAGTATAATTAGGTTTTGAAAAAGCTGTCGAATTCCCGAATACTTTGGAGCGAAAGTAGCCATTGCATTAGGGCTTAGTGATTTCACTCTACAAGGTGCATGCGTTATGTTTAAGGGAAATCATATATCCTTCTAGGCCTTTCGAAAGATATTATTTAGATTCCATAACATTTTGCACTGGATGCGGACTATGTTGTACATTTCATGAGGAGCAGTGGTAAACGGACAGGAACTATGCTGTATGAATGGACACTGCACAGTCTTAAAACGTCTCATGATTAGAAACTTTTTTGAAACCTAATTATACTCCTTCTTCGAGTATAAAATAAGAAGATGACGTGGCTCCTTATCAAACGAGTAAAAAAGCATATTTTCCTTGTTTTTTATAAAATATATTTAAATTTATAAGACTATCGAAAGGCGACGTAAAAAATGCATGCTATTTAAGTTTTAAATTTTTACCGAGTACTACAGGAGATTGAAAAGAAGTGTATAAAAAAACCAACACCCTTCCTAGTCCAAAATATTGTAAGATTATGCTGAGAGAAAGTCACTATTAGAACTCCACGTAAGTAATCCTTCCTAAATGGAAACGTATTTCGGAATTTCTGCTAACATTTCATGAGGCCGGTCACCATCTAAACATAAACTTGTCCTATGCTCGCAAAAGCTTTTGGTATGTCCTAAAGGGGTCCGGGCCAAAGCCTATTCAAAGACGTCAGCGACTCAGACGCAAAACCATCTACCATACATTTTTTTGAGACAGCTGATGAGCCGAGTCTCTGCACTGATCTGCTCGCTAGTAATAGGACAGTTAACTCCACCTCAGCCACCTGAGGCAATACTGCTGTCCCGCAGCTCTTAAAACTCCCCTGCCCTTCCATCAGCACTACTTTTTCTGCCAATCACATCGTATCATGCCCTACAGATTGTAAGGCTGATTAGTTAAAAGCCTGTGCCGTCCGGGGCAATTAGTGGAGAACCCTGTTCACGAGTATTTTGTGCTGCGGTGCTCGGTAGAGCTGGCAGTTGGAAGCGAAAAGCCGCGCTACACGGAACGATCATCGTGATTCATTATTTTAGACGGTCAGAAAACACAAATGAATCACTGTTTCTGCAGTATATAGCCAGACTGAGGCTAGGCCAACAAGACTTCATTAAGCAGGTAAAATGTATTGAAAACTACTAAAGTATGCTGTGAGAAATTTGTCACGGACTCAGGAGTTGCGGGAGTTTGAGACTGATCCCCGTGGTCGTCCTGCGGCGTTTTTTCTGTTTCAGACATCTGGGCCTGCAGAATGATCGATTATGCCTCAGACATGGGGTCCTTATACTGCAGAAATCGATGACAGCCAGTTCTTCTCAGAACTGCAAGCGAACTGAAATTTCCCACCTGAGCGACTAGCCATCAGGTGGTGTTTAAACAGACGGGTTCGCAGCCTCCGACCAGTTTGTCCAAATTTCAGCTGCAGTCATCATAACCAGGAAACCATTACGTGTATATGAAGGCAGTTTCCTCCTAATAAACCAGAGGGTCTTAGGGTTTGGTCTCAGATGGTAAAGTGAAGGTAAGATGTGGTTAGGTAGCCGCACCTGATGAACACAGCACTGTTGACAAACTTAATAATTTTGAGTTTGATGTGATTACGTTGGCATGGTGTTGCTGTGTGTTGCGGTGTGTGTCCTGTTGGCGGCCTTGTCTCTTTGTTGACGTATCTACACTTTTTGGCCAAATGCCGGCGGTCCATCTGGACTTTCGGCCTGTCATCCTCTTCTAAATTTCGCGTTCGATGTTTCAGAGTTAGGGTTTAGGGCTGCAATTAAGGGTTAGGGTTGAGGCAGGGTTAGGGGTAAGGGTTAGGGTTAGGGGTTAGGGTTTAGGGGTTTGGGCAACTATTTCTCAACCACTCAATGTACAATCGCGCATTCCCGGTAGTTAGTTTTTGCATACAATTACTTGACCTAATCGCCTGTGCGTTCTCCGGTGCCACCTGTAAAAACCCTTACCACCACCGGTCCCGTATTACAGGTAGCTGGGGATTTTTTTACCTAAAGTCTGACCGAAGTGACTCCTACGATCTTTGACGTGGCGGTTTTGGCGGAGTTTCGGTAGATGTAGCATGGATGTGGACGAGCAGAGTCGGCGTTCAAAGCGCTTAGAGTTTTCTTTATATGCTATTACGGTTGGACACGGAAATGTGGCCCCCCCGGTACTACAGAGGGCTTTTCGTTAAATTCCAGAATGTACGCTTTCCCGTGCTCTGCCCTTAGACTTGTCCATGAAAATAGCACTAGCACTAAGACTATCTCGCCCGAAATCTAGCTCAAGGTGACTTGTTATACGGGGGAGCATATATTCTCGCGCCTTAGCTGTTCTTTCTTTCTGCAGGTCGCCAAGCGGTTCACGTAGTAGATGCGCTGGACCAACACGGGACCATATTGGATTCTGGCAGGCGTTATCGGATTTAAGCACCATAACAGATGCGGGCACTTCCGTATGTCAAGAACGTTTCGGAAGCTGTCGGCCGCCTTCTCGCACCACTTGGGGTTGGAGTGGCACACAGACCGGAGGCAACCATCAGGCGTCAATTGATGAAACCAAAAGGCCCACTGCCACGGCAAGAAACATCTGGAGTCGTTTATCGGATCTGGTGCAGTTGCGGACAAAGCAACTACGTCGGAGAAACCGGAAGACAGCTCCGAACGCGAATGGCCGAACACGCTGCAGCAGTGCGGAGAAATGACGGCAGCTCTCAAGTTGCGGCTCATTCGACGAGATCCGGCCACACATTCAAAATCGATGAGGCCGAAATTCTCGCACGAGATGACAACCGCGTGGGCCGGGAGCTACTGGAATCATGGTTTACTGGCGCCCAGTCCATCAACAAGTGCAACGATCTTCCCACTCCATGCTGCGTGCTAAAATTTCGCCTAGGCGGAGTAACAAGCCATGCGGGGGGCGCAGAGGTGAACACTTTTCCCAACACCGGGGTCGATGCGTCAGATGGTCGAGCAATCATCACGCCAACATCCAACGCACGTGATGAAATTGCAGCAATTATCGACTCGAATGTCGGCCATCAAGCAGTGATCACACCAAGTGCGACGATCCCGGATGAAGGGGGGAGCCGTGAAGGTTCATAGGCATGCGGTAGCCTGGCTACTGCATCCTATAAATACTGCAGCTCCTTGTGCAGCAACCACCCATTTCTGCTCCTTTGTCTCTGATGATGGATTCGAGTAGGAATCCGAAACGTCAGGTTGATAAAGCTCTGGTCCCGGCGATCGTGGCTCCTTCTTCAAGACTACTTCCTGGGACTCGTCTCTTCGCTTCTATTGGCAGATGCCACAATTTGGGGGTGCGGTGTCAGGCCCGGTTGCCGGCAGACGTCGCGCGCATTGGTACCCCGGCCACCCTCCCCATTATTTTTGTTAGTCAAAAGCCTGGTTATTTGTTGTGCGGACCAGAGAGTGTGGAGTGGAACGCCAAGGTGCAGGCTCGACCGTGTCATCCACCTGCGCCCTCCTCCACCTCCGGTCTTCTTGGCTCTATCTTGACACCACGCTCAGATGGGGGGGGGGAGCAGAGAGTGCGGTGAATGCGGTACAAGTCTACTATCACTGTAAACTAATTCACGCACAAGTCACCGTCCCTCTCCCGCCCTGCTGTGGAGCACATGGTAGACATAGTCGAAATCGACGGTCGAAATACCGCTTCCTCCTGCACATACAAGACAAATTGTTACGAGTATCAGGCTCGTGAGGGCTCTACAGGAGAGCGGAATAGACGTTACTACTGCACCTTAGTTAACCCCTGTCTAAAACACCGGTTAGTGAATTGCAGTGCAGTACTGAAGTCGGAAAAATTTCCATGACAAGCAACGATGCAAAGCGTTGCTTAGCAAAAACCCATGAGTACTTAATAAATCCAGTCCGGTAAATGTACGCACCTGATTATTAATCATCAGGTATGTACAGTAATATAAGGCAGGGAAGGATAGTAAAAGTTAAACAGCCAATAAAACTAAGTATGGGGGAGAGGGATGACGACGTTTAGAAATAAGAGTTCAGAGTCTTCTTCTGTGAGGGGCTAAAAGAGGGAGGGGGAAGATATTCAGCAATCAGCTATGTCTCCGTTTCGTCGCTGTAACGCGTTGTGGCAGGGAGTGCTAACACACATTTTGGGTCCGTTGTTGCCCCGGGGAGCCTTAGTGCTTGCACAAACGCTTTATGAGAGCACAAAGTTGGATTGATTAGTCCTATGGCCACTGCCTCTGCCGTCGCAAGTATCCGCTGACGCAGCAACCTGGAGTGTTTCGCCTGTACTTAGTACTTGACTGACGTCTACCTGGTGGCTGTCATCAACCAAATGAGTCACAATCGCACTAGAAATGGACTGTTCCACGCCTTGGTTTAGCCCGACCTCTGAACGTTCTCACCTCTCTCCCCCATACCTAATTTTATCGACCGTTTAGCTTTTGCTACTTTACCCTCCCTCATATTACTGCACAGTCCTGACGATAAATAATCGAAAGCGTACGTCTGCTGGACTCAACTTCTTAAAAATACATAAATTTGGAGTATTCACGAAATAGGTAAAAGCCGCTCCTGTTTCAGTATACCCCATTAGCAAGAACAATTTTACATAGATTCATTTTATCCCAATTCACCACAAGACAAGTTATTTTTAGGGCTGAAGTAGAATTACAACTACGAGCAAACTAAAACACCTCCTGCTGTCTGTCTTCAGCAGGGGTGCTAACACGTGAATGCCCGTGCGTTGCGTGCTTGCGGTCATCTAAGGTATGACTCAGTACAAGGACATGATTTGCTACAAATGTTACAGCGCCACAACCAGCGCATCAATCTGCCTCTCCCTCTCTTTCCTATGTCTTCCACATGTCTCAAGAAAACCCTTAAGTCCCATGCCTTAAAAGTCCTCTTATTTGCAATGTAATGAACGCGCGTTAGCCACAGTCCAGTGGTGTTTGCTACCTGAGGTACTTAATATATTCTTAGAGGACACCTGTTGATCAGGACTTTCACCAGACCCGGTGACACTAGAACTGCATCTATTATGCAAATGTACCTGTTTACATGTGCATCCGGGTGATGTTGCCATCACTACATCTCGTCACTCGGGCGGGGAGCGACCTTCTTGTGGGGAGACCTTGAGACGCTTGCTAAAATGTCGCGAATTCAACCAGGCCAACTGAGAAACCCCTGGACAGAATTAGTAGACTAGTGGGCTATCCGGAGCAACGACCCGCAAAACTAATGACGCCAGGGAGGTGAGGACGCAGCAACGAACATACAAAAGGAGACCTTTAGGATCTAGCAACATCCGCGACTGCAGTGAGTGACGTAACCTATGTCACGTTAGCCGAAATTCAGAAATATGGTCTCAGTTAGGAAGGTTGGTTGGCATGCAGCATAACCCCACGGCTTTTCATTTACGGCAGGATACCGGTTTCTGGATGAGCATCTTTTCGACCACCTGCAAGAATCCACTCGGTGAAATGTGACTACTTAGAGTTAGTGACGTAACTCATGAAATTTGTCGAAATTTACGAATGATTGTCAATCACTCGCAAACCGACACCATTTCATGAGTCCAATGCATATGTTAAGTAAGTAAGTAAAAGTTTAAAAGGATTAAAAACATAAAAAGTACTAAAGGCAGTGTTGCGTCGTTTAGAAATTCCGATTTTTTTAGAAAAGCGCAACATCTCAGAAAACTTCGGAAATTGTTCTAATCCAGTAAACTTCGTTTTTAGATGTATATAATCTATTCTCATACAAAAACGAAGTAAATAAGAAAGTATAAATAGAAACATCTAATTATAGTGTCTCAGTGAAGTTAAAAGATAAATATCGTTAAATAATTAGGGCGATTTCATATATGACGTTTTGGCAACTGCCTACAGTTTGAGTGTAGATTTCAAAACAGATTTCCAGAGATTCGTGTTATCCTTGATTCGTTTGAAATAGTGAGACGGGAATAAACAATAGAAACTGGGTTTTGCTCATTTCAACGATGCCTGACATCGTAGGAACAAAAGTTTTCATAAGGTAACATGCTATGAAGTCGGTCGGTGCCTAATAAATTTGAATAGAACTGACAGGCATGATCGTAAACATGCCTTTTTGCGTTTATTGAGAGAATAATTCTTCCGTTAAATTAATTTACACTTTTCATTCAATTTGGATTACGTTAAGTGCTAGATCGGCCTCGACCTTTTGCTGAATTCTTCATGATTTTCAGTGTTTTCACCCAATCATCCATAAAGACCGATTCTGAATTACCTGTCTATTGAGAACAATAAAAAAGATTATTCATGAAGGCATTTGCCGAAGTAGTAAGTGTTCGGATGCTCCTTTTCACGAAGGTAGTCGTTTGGGTCACACGTAAGGATTCACTCAAACATCAAACTTTTTTTCGAGAAAAAATGATTGTCCACAACGAAAGTCAGCAACGAATATGCCTTCGATCGATACTGCACTCCGTTGACGGAGCTCTGTGTAATTTAAAATTTTGCACGGTGAGGCCAAGACAACAATTTGGCACTTTTGGCCGTTTCTTTCACGTTCCTAAGCAATACTAATATTTTTCAGCCGTAAACATAAGAGGATGCCTATCTGTATATATTGCAGCCATTTAGACTGATTTTGTTTTTTAGACTCCGTTCTTTGGTTATGAATGCACGGCTGACTGCCCATATAAATACTGATATTTTGTATGCGTAGTAGCTAAACTACATTACAAGTAGTGTTTCATATGTTCAAAACTGAAAATGGCCATTCAGTGGTGGTCATTTATGTAACATCAGGTAGAATTTTTCAGACGGCAAAACAATTTCAGCCCATTTAAACGAAGGAATCCTTATCTGCATTATCATTGCATTTTAGGGCACCAAATGTCACAGATCTGCTAATCTGACATCTGGGAATTGATAAAACCTCTGGTTTTCTTAACATAACCTTTGTGTTAGCAGGCTGATTACCACGTTTAGCATCAAACATAAAATAAATTTACAAGTTCGGATAAATCTGTTTATTAAAACTCTAGCGGGTAAATTATTATCCTTTCGATGAGAAAGTCGCTCGGATGCCTAACCGGAGTCTAGGACGTACTGCATGTTGTATTGATTTAGTTTACTTTTCTCGATGTCGCTGTGCATCTAACCTTTCTTTGTAGGAAGCATGCACAGAAGATCCTTTTTGGCCTTAATTTGGCGGTAGGTTGCGTCTTCATAAATCCTTCTGTAAAAGAAGGGGTATAAGGCCGTTCTAAAAAGTTCCTAATTATTGCATAATTTTCATTTAGGTTTGCCGTCTTGCTTGTGTTGGGAATTCAAATTCTGTTTGTTACGCACCTTTCATGCATGGAAAATCATACATTCCTTTGTGTTGTTAACAAGGTTCCATTTGTTATTCCTAATGCTTCGCAATGGGTATGGATCGCGTTTTCTACTGTATAAGGGGCATTACTAGACGGGCAGATATAGACACCTACCTAAACATTTTTCGTAATTATAAAGGTTTTAGAAGTCACAAAACACCTTTTCTTTGAGTAGAAGTTGGAAATAGCCGTACAAATGCAATAGGTGAGCTAACCTATGAAATGTCAACCGAAATTCCGAAATGCGTTTTTGTTTCAAAAATATTAATTAAACAAGGTCGTAAAACTAATCATCATGCAACATAGTCCTATAATAATTCAGTTACCTCAGGATGCGGCCTTCGAACGAACTTCCTTCCGGCTGCATTCAAAAACAATACTCTGTTAAAAATGGCTACTTAGGGAGCATGACTTTTTCCCATTTATTTTCGATGCCTTTAAAAATTCAATTACATTTCATGAAAAACATGCATAAAAATATTTATTCTTTTACTCATTCGGTAGAAAAGTACGACTTCCAATTTTATGCTTAAAGAAAGGGTTTAATTCGGTTTTTAAAAGGTTCCTAATTGTGGGGTTTTTTAATACCGTGAAATCGCCGTTCATAAATAGTCATGTCTCCGCATTTACCAATGTGGCTTGTGAAGCTAATGGCACGGCTCAAATCCACTGCTAAACTCTATGAACCCCATATAGTCTCCTTTTTAATGCGGTATGGAATAACATGGTTTTCTTTACGTGGAAAATATACAGCTTGTAATTTGGAAACGCTGAATGCAAGTGTAATGGCAGGTCGGGTTTAAAATTATTCGGGAATTGAAAAATGTTTTTAAAACCGAATTATATCCCTCCTTTGAGTACAAAATTAGAAGAAGACGTAATTTTCTACACAAGGAGCAAAATAATGCATATTTATATGCATTTTTTCCTTGAACTATAATTGGGCACTTAGGGGCATCGAAAATCAATGAGAAAGTCTAACGCTAAGCAAATGGTTATTTTTTACATATTTTGTTTGCATGCAGCCGAAATGAAGTTCATTTGAAAGTTGGCATTCTGCAGTAACTGAAATATTATAGAATTGTGTTGACGGCTGACTAGTTTTACAACACTACTTAACTATTCTTTTCGAAACGAAAACGCATTTTGGAATTTCGGTTGACATTTCATGAGTTAACACACCTACTGTAGATAAGATAGAGCACGGTGTAAACCTGATTACTATTAAAAAGCAGATACTAAATAAATTTTAAACAATCGGATTCGCAGCATTTTGTTTTACAATCCATTTACAACACCTACGGGTTATCTTTTAAAAGTTCAGGCATATTTTTATTCTTTGCGATTATTTAGTAGCTTACACCAACAAGCCCTCTATCACGCGGTCGTGTCAATTTTAATCATGACAAGACAAGTTGTACTGTCAATTTTCCACCGATCCTTGATTTAGAAACGAGATGGGCAGAAGACTGGCAGTTTTCGCAGTATCTTTATATTCATATAACCACCCTACCGTGCATTTTTAACTATAGATCGGAACGTTATCACAAGCAAATATGGCAAAAATGGCCCCAGTGAAAGGCGAAAAGAGCGCATTTTCGTTTTCCAAAGAAGACTTAGCAGTTTGTCTCAGGGAAGTAAAAAGTTGCACAACGTTTCAGCTTTAACATTGCCTTTACTTTAGAAAATGTAAAGTACATGGACATTTGTCATAAAACCACCACGTTAAAGGACTTTCTAAAGAAATAAAATATAAGAAAAAGCTTTTTAATTGATCTAAAGCTTATACATTGCCAAATTTTGTTGTGGACGTTCATTTTTTCGGCGACGAGGTTTCTTGTTTGAATGAATCTACAGTTGAAATCCGAACAATCACCTACACTAAGAATTACGCCTAAATACTCACTAATTCGTCAAATGTATTCTAGATACATCTTCTTCTGAATTCTCAATTAACACATAAAACAGAATCTATCTCTATGGACAATTCACCGAGAACACTGAGGTTTGGGAAATATTTGCTGATATTTCAATGGCGATCTAAAACTCACTTTACTTTAAGCAAAGAAAAGGCTCTTAGGAAATTTGACGGAAGAAAAGTCCAATTAATATACACAAAACGGTCTATTTATAATTAAATTTGCCATTTCTACTCACATTTACTAATCCCTGGCCGACCTATCAATATGTGAGCTTATGAAAACTTTTAGTGCTTATAGGTGCCTGTCAGAAAAATGAAGTAATTTCTCATGATACCATTTAAGAATTTAAACTAAAACTATAGGCTATATACCATTGCCCATTCGCTGCATTACACTAATTCCAACATGATATTCAAGTGCAAACTTCACCAACGGACTATTTTCAAATCCTATTGTCTCTGCCCTGTTTTATTTACCGAGTTATCTATGTTGACAGGCTTTCTGCACATCCAAGACGTAAGTTTGCTCGGTAACAGCGATCTTTGACGTTTCTGGTATTTCCGTTCTTATAATCAATATTGCTGTGCTTAAACAACACCATGCAACTTTTAATATTTCTCTTATAAACTTTTTTTGGCGTTAAATGCGACGTTTCGGTCTGGAATGTATTAATTTTCAGCCGTCTACAGAAGTCCAACTCGTTAAAATGACTACGTAAGCAATGCGATTTGTTCCATTTGCTCTCGATGCCCTTGTAGTTTCAGACTTTGTATAGTCAGCTTGTCAAAATATTCTTTCTTGTACTTATTCGGTAGGCAGTCATGCCTTCTTTAGATATTATACTAGAAGAAATGCATCTCTTGGCATAAAAATTGTTTCCATTTGTAGGGTTTTGGAAGACCACGCTACTTCCATCCAAATGGAACCCCAACTTTCTGTTTAACAACGCTTTCTGTGAAAAAAATATTTATTGCTAGACTTTACGACCTTATATGAAATCTTCTTAAGTTAATAGAGGAATGCAGCGCAGCCCCGTTGACTCTCGCCCAATAATTGCGGATTTCGTTATTCCCATAGGACATACTTAAGGCATTTTCTAATTTTTGTTCGTATATTTTAACTATTTCCTTTAACTGTAACTTAAAAATGTTAATCCTATATACTGCTTAAATTGTAGATAAACGGTGAAGTTTGACTACTGCATGAACGAAGGTATGTGTGCTAAACTTTAGTGGTAAATCGATCAGGTTTCGCTTAGTAATAGTGACAGTTGCAGTTTTAAACTGTAAGCCGTGTATTTTAAAGGCAATGCTATATGATGGCTTTGAAATAACACTAAAGCGTTTTAGAATAATACTTAGAAATATATTTGATGTATAAACATTAAAGTCTATAGTAAAAGCGTTTCTATTGGGGTCTCAATTATTCGTGGATGTCAGCTATTAACGAGTGGTTGTGGTCCCTTGTTCACGCGAATACCGGGGTTCGACTGCATGTGATCTTTCCTACATGAATGATATACAGCGTTTAGACTCTAACTTCTAGAAACGAATGTGTCAGCAGGCTAGACTGAAAATTACTACAAGGTTTAAAAAATGTTCCAAAGCCGGAAGTGAAAAATTTAAATAGCACACGATTGACTATAAAAAGTGTACAAAGAAGGGTATAAAGAAGCATTTGTATCTAAAATATATTCTAATTTACAGGAACATTTGACATAAACGAAAAGGGCATACTGCCTGAGCAGTCATACTTCACAATGTGTGGCTTTTGTGAACGGCAAAGGTGAGACAAATTTAAAAGCTAAAACCTCCTTAGATTATGCTGCAAGATAATCATTATTACAACCTCACTTAAGTAATCCTTCCTAACTGAAAATCCATTTCAGAAGTTAGGTCAACATTTCCTGAGATTGAACGGACTGCAGATCATCTGCAGAGAGTCAACCAGCAAAAAGCGCGGGACAGCATATTAGTTCTGGAAATGCCTCCATGCAGTTTGAAAGGTAAAAATCCTAACTTCATGGACCAGCTTGAAGACAAGCAAAAATATGCTGAAATTCAAATCTTTTTATGCGCCCTTTCACCTTCTGCAGGCAACCGAGGCAGAAAAGCCGGAGAACTAATACAACTGGGTCAAGGTCGTTTGGTGTTGTTGGTAGGCCTCGGTTAATCCAAGCCTGCTCTGGGAGACCGAATCACTGAGAAGCCGACCGTAGCAACAACTCATCTTGTGCACTGGATTGACATGGGTCAGAGCGTAGGTGCCAAGCACGTGCTTCAGGCTGGTTTACCAGGTGCGCGCTAACCGCAGGAATGTTTTGCGTCGGAGATGAGTTTCAAACCAACTGACGCTGTTTGCGTGGTGGGATCCACTCAGACAAGAATGCGTGGACTGAAGCACGCTTTGACTAAAGGTAACGTTTTCAGAACTGTTGCCAGCAAAACACTCCTGTTCATTCACTTAAAAAATTGATTCACCACTAAAGTAAAACACCCGAAAAATTGGCACTCATTCAGTATAAAACTAATACACCGTTCAAATCAAATTTTTAAAGGGGATTTGTTCTAGGAACATTTTGCGAAAATAGTCTGTCAGCCGTCAGGCACGTCTGACTTTTAGAAGAAATGGTGTAATTTTATTAAAGTGAGACATTTTCTATCTGTACGGCACACACTTTATGGATTTCGAAAACCCTTTTTAGAAAACAGCAAGTTGAATTACGTTGATTAGGTGAGTTTGATTGTAAACCGTTCGCACTTACGATTTTAAAACTTATCTGTGGTCCAGCATTAGAACTAAGGCAGAATGGTTAATTTTCTTCGAAGAAATACTTCGTAAATATAAAGGGGTTAGTCGACGGTTACATAAAATATGTCCACCTGTATGTAGCCATCCAAGAAATCCTACTCTTTTCGTGAGAGTCCCCCAATAGATATAGACGAATAAAATGATCTAAAAATTCATTCTCGCAACTTTCAAGAAGGAAGTAGACACGAAGCAGGGTGGTAAAAGATGCTTTCAGGTACACATGAGCTGTCCCAACAACTGTGTTGACAGTTTTTAAGTTTGGTAGAGCGAACTTTTGGCGCCAGAAACGATTTAAATGTTGGTAAATGTCCAAGGAATAGCGCTGCCAGCATCCTTCGTCAGGCAGGTCCAGTCCGCCCCTCCTATATTCTAAGTGTGAAAAATCAAAACACGTGAACTGTTGTTTGAAGGCACTTTCGCGTTTCCTTGTGCGACATACTTATGAAATATCACTGGAAACCACATTTGGAGCCCTGAGCGAATAAGGAGTATAGGTCAAAACCATTTTGAGCACTTTTCTAACCCCCAAACTTGAGCAAACTTCTGAAACCCCGAAATTCCACCGGAAGGCAGGTTAAGTTACGCGAAGGGCCAGTCAATTCGAGAAGGTTTTTAATCAGTTCTTCGACTGGCCCAACCAAGCTCAGAGCCGTTCTTCACCTTGCCTGGAGCGCAGTGTTAAAAACCATACCTTGTGACCCTAATTTAGGACAAGGTATAACCAGCACCCGATTAGCCATTCATAAGTACACGTAGTCGCCAAACGCGGTCACGCAACCCGACATTTGCCTTAATGACGCCCTCAATGGGGTCGATAATGTTGCAAACAGAAAATCTTTTACAGTTTGAAGATTTCTCTTTAAATATTCATTTGTACATTCAGACACATGCTCTCAGATTTGGAGAAATTGAACCTTGCTCCGAAGACAAATCTGACAGGTTGCAAAAATAAAACCATGATCGAAAAGTTATAGATCATGATGATAAATGCCGTAAGATTGGGTGCTTTTGGAAACTGGATAATCAGACAGTGACTCTGCTGGTTTTCCGGTGGACCTCTTGAAGCATGCTTTCCAGCTCTTTTAGGCTTAGAGTACCGTCTCCATTGAGATCGTGTTTTGTGATCAACGGGAAAACCTCGGCCACGTCGAGACCAGTCCCATTAAACGCCTCCAGGAGGTCGGACGCTTTGACTAATCCGGATCCGTCATTGTCCAGGAGAGAGAATATTTCTCTTGCCACATTCTTACTAAATAGGCAGAAACTAAGAATTTTCTAGTAGACTTACTCGACCATTTACGAAGATAATCCCAAGATGTGCAAACACAGTCGGATGAAAGGATATGAAAAATATAGGAGATCGGGCACATTTTATACTGCTAGTTCACCAATATCTTGCGTTGAAGCTTGTCAGCCAATCAGGGGCGAAAAGGTGGCCTTCGAGAACATTTACAAAGCCCTAGGGTTGGAGATCAAAAAGCGGCAGGTATCGATGAACGACCAATGAATGCAACTTTCGTGGCCCTGTAATGTGACGCTCGTAGGCGAGCAGTAGGTCTCATGTAAGGTCATGGGACGGTAGACTTTTTCTGCCTGCATAATTATCGAGCTTATTGCTACTAACTTCACCCTGATTAACATCGAAAACAAATCAGTTCTGTTTTCAATCCGCGTCTAAATGTCACGCTTCTGGTGCATGAGATGTCCTGAGACGGCCAATCACGATGCGCGAGACAGTACGATCGACCTTCAGATGCCTTCCATTTGCACGCACGGCGCAGGGTCAGGTGTAGATACGACTTTTAAAACAAGGCTTAAAACCGTATTCCTCGTCTGACAGAGAACTGCACAAACCCTCTGATGTGGTTCAACGAAACGAATCAAGTAACTGAAATACGGTACATGCGGTAATGCGGGATGAATCACGCCAATGCTTGACGGATTTACGAAGTAGCGAAACACTTACTACTAATTAGGAATTTTCAGTTTTGGAGGAAACAACATCGGCGAACTTTTGAAGTGAGATCAAAATAGTTGTAGAGGGTGCTATTTTATTTGCCACTGGGAAACTCCAGACCACGTCTCCGGTTCTCGGCATGACCAATTTAGGAAACTGGCATTGCATTCTAAAGTGCAATCAGCAGTTGGCGCATGTACGTACACTTGGGGTTTGAAGTGAAGTCAAATCAAATGCTGGATGTTATTTCCCACACATATATAACAGTCTAGTAAAAAGAGAATTCGATAAGCGCTTTGACATCGCCTACACTAAATAGTAAATTCATGTTTTCTTCGGAAGAATTAGGAGACTTAGACGACCGCGGCCAACCACGAGTTTCTCTCAAAATGAACTCAGGGCAGCATTACAATAAAAGGGTTTTTGAGTGGAAAGACATTTTCGAGGATGAAATATTCGCAATGGTTATGTTCCGTGGTCAATTCAAAATGCAATTTGCGAATGAAATTCGAAATGCAAAATAAAAATGATTTCACCAACACTGGTGGTCTGCATCGTTGCGCACAATGCATCCTCCACTTCTTACTAAGGCCGAACTCTTCCCAATGCTTTCGATAAAATTCAGTTGGTATCGTTATCCATTTGAGTCGAAAGTCAAATGGCCCTGGAGGAAAACCTGGTGGAGCAAGAAAGTTGTCAAATCTTTCTATGAAATGGAGGGGTTAATGTGTGTACAGGTAGTCTCTATTTTACTTGACGAATGTTAATCGGATTCAGAAACTGAAAGCCATTTTTGATAGAAAGCTGTTTCAGGGTTCCTTTTGCAGTTTAAATGCGGTATAAATAGACATACACTTAAGCATCGATGGATGGAGATTATGCTATGTGCTTCATAATGGGCATTACTAAAATGACAAATGCAATGTTGTTGCAATTGGCATTCTACAGTCTGAACAATTTCATGATTAAAAATTTTTAAGTCATCTAATATTCTTTCTTTAAGTAAAAAATCTTAAAAACATAATCTACCGTCAAATAAGCATGACAAAATATCGGCAGAATGGTATTACTGACAAAGACAAGGGAGACTGGAATGGCCATTTTTGGCCTATTAGCCGTCGTCAGCCAGTCATACCCAACCCCGAAGAGTGGAACACCAGAGGCTCGAACTCGTGACCAGTTAGTTAGAAGTCCACGCCTCTAACCACTAGGCAACGAGCCCGTTACCTCGTCCGTTTTCGATCGGGAATATGGAATGGTAGGTTGGCGCTCACCGATCGTTCTTACGGAACTCACTCGTTCCGTATGCCTTACGGGCTCTCACTCGAGCCAAACTGCCGATATCATGCGCCGCTGTGCGGCTGCCGGTTGGGCTCCAGAGAGAGAGTCCGTAAGGCACAACGGAACGAGTGAGTTCCGCAAGAACGATCGGTGAGTGCCGCTTGCATAACCAAATATATTTTGAGCACACTTCTGCATAAGTCTTTGGATGTGTAAGCGCGTTGAAGATCGGTGGAATACTTCATGCTATGTAAGGAGTCATTTTAGCGAGTGAGATTTTGAGGAAGACCGGAACGAGGTAGGCTTAAAAGCCGGTACTCTTGCGTGGCTGAAACATTTTGGTATTATGCTTCATGATGACCAGTATTTCAATCCTACTAATGTAGTTCCTCATAAACAAGCCTGCATTCCGGAATTTTCGTTAACAATTCACGAGATTGGTCATTGGCTGTACATCAAGCCAAAACTTCGGTGCGATATGCGACAAAATGTCGGATAATTTACTGAGGCCTCACTGGTTTATTTATTAAATTTCACGTGTCCATCTTGCCTTTTACCTTCGGGTTTTCATATTTTTCCTTGAATTATTGTTCTTCTTCATGAGGTGCCTATTTATATCACCATTAGCGCACCTGTACAGGGAGAAACGAGTCTGCTGATAGAAGCGAACAGGCGAGTTCCAGGTAGCAAGGGGTGACAACCGCGTGAGCTGCGAGCTGCTCGAGTCATGGCTCTCAGGCCCGCAATCCATCAACAAGCACAACCCCTTCCCGGTACTCTATTCCGTACTGCGATTTTCCCTGGGCAGGAGAATCAGTCACTTGGGGAGGGCGCGGGCGAGCAATTATCACGGTGACAGTGAGCCAGTTTGCCGAGTAATCGTCCCACCAGCATCCAGCACGGGTGACGAAATCGCGGCAATTAACGACTCGGACTCGGACCGCCAAGCCACCACCGCATCAATTACGACCCCAGCGGTGATTGCGAGAACTGTTAATTGCAGTGCGCATACGGTCCCACGGCAGCCACGTGCTATAAATACTGCACTCCTGGTGCCACCACCTTTATCTGCGAATGCCTCTGATGATGGATTCGAGTAAAAATCCGAAACGTCAGGCAAATAAATTTCTTGTTCCAGTGATAGCATCTTCAGAAACAAGTCCCTTCATATACTTTATTGCCCTGGACTACAGAAACCGATGCTTATTCACTAACGAAATCATATATCTAGCATATTTTTGTAAATACGTCCAACATCTCTTTATATCTGTTGATTCTTCATTTCATTTGCACACTGGATAGTTCGAGAATGTAAGGTCGTGTAAGATCTCTATGCGTAGTCACCAGTCCTTCGGTTCCTCTGAGATATTTGATTGAAACAGAACGTAATTTATCCTGTCAACCGAAGCAGGCAAGTCCCCTTACACCTAAAACTAGATTCGGAAAGTAACTTAGTGGGTACTTTTACTCTCAGAATTTGACATAACTGAGTGGCTAAATTTGAGCCCCCTTTTTCCATAGAAAACATAAAAATTTGTTCAACAGATAGTATCAAGAGGAGGAGGAGGAAATGCGCTTTATTTTGAAATCGTAAGTTCAAAGTTTTCAGCAAAAAATTGGCTCCATTCATTGTGGGTAGTAAATAAGTTAAGAGATTATTCAACAGTCAAAGAAACGATTATTATGGGGATAGTTCAAGTCTGAGCTTCTGTATTTCTGTCTCTTCGCACGTAAGATAGCGCGCTAGGAATGGTAATACAGAGGCTCGATAAGCCGATGTGCGACAGGGTATAAGGCGGAAGTTGCGGCGCATCGGGCGGGAAGACTTGGCAGCCATAAGATCGGAATGTAGGGGATGGGCAACGTCATCTAGAATTCGACCAGCAAATTGCTTGACCGCATTGAAGTGTCGTTGTAAGATTGTGTCAACTAAAAAAATATAAGAAACGCCAGCAGCAGAAGAGAGCATGCGGAGGATTCGTTTCAAAATTAAAAGATCATTTTTTAACAAAGCAGGAAAAACGACAGGAGAACAGTATAGGATAAGAGGAAGAATGCAGGCATCAATGAATCGCCAGACTAAGGGTTGAGGTGTGTAGTAGGAACGCAAACGACGAATGTAGTAAAGGAGTTTACGAACTTTAATAAATAGGGACTCAATATGGAGGGAAAAAGAAAGATTTGAGGACAAAGTAACGCCGAGATACCTGAAAGAGGATACCTCATTAGGAAGAATGTCAGAGGAATCAGGGTTAGGAGAGGGCCGCAGTCGAAAAATACACTGAACGGATTTTTGGTTGTTAATTAGGAGACCATTTTCCTCCGACCACGCTAGGACATGGTTTAGGCCATCCTTTAGAGACCAGCGTGTTGCGATGACCAGTGAGACGCTTAAGATTTTTCGAAATCTCAGCTGAGGAAGGGGGAAAGGGGGGGAGTAAGAAGAGGAAAAAAGTTGGCTGACAAACAGGCTATTTAGCCTGTCAATCTCTGTTTTTATTAAGACGGTAACGTCCTTAAGGTTATCACGTAAGCCTAGCTTGTAAAGGAGTTCTTTTTTACGTCTTAACGATTTCAGATAGGGGGAAGAAATTCTATCCGGTCGTACCATAACAGTATCAAAAGGGCAGCAAATATCGAAAATTTCCTTTAAAAACGCTGTCAGGAGGAACATAGAAAAATCCAGGACGTGCTTCGCGAAAACGGGTACACTGACAGGTTATTGAAAAGAACCTTGCCGAACGACCCGTAAAACCCACCACACTGACCGCCGAAATGAAAAAGTTGTTCCTCAAAGCTCCCTTCCAAGGAGACGCCGCAAGTGAACTCCTAAGAAGACAACTTGACCAAGCTGTCTCGGGAACCTACCCAGCAGCAAGGGTTCGCATATCATTCTCTACCCTATTTTACGCGGAGAAGGCAAGAATAGGCTGTCACCTCAGACCGCCTCAGTGTGCATCTACCCATTCACTTGCTCGCGTGGAGCAGGTTATAGTGGTCGTACGAGTCGGCGCCATTCCAAAAGAATACGGGAGCACCTTCCCGCATAGCTGGCAAAGGTTGAAACTAGCAGTATAGACAGCGTCAACCTTGCGCATGCACTGGATTCAGGGCATCGTGTGGACCCCGCCGAAGCATTTCGTGCGATTTACAAGGTCCCCTCGAACTACCCTAAGCTAGTGGGCCAGCGCCTGTTAGCAACAGGAGAATTGGCCGCAATCAGGTTGCGAAAACCGACCCTGTGCGCCCAGAAGAACCTCGTTCAGGCTGCGCGTTTACCGTAGTCAAAGGTTGACTAACCACATACAACTTTCTGTTTCCTTTCGCTCTTGCCCAGCCTGTCTTTTGATTGGCAAAGTTGAAAGATCCGGATTGATTATTTGAAGAAGAAGAAGATGAGGAATAAGAAGAAGAAGATGAAGAAGAAGAAGCAAGGCTCTCCGGAACAGGTTTATTTAAATACTCACTTTCAAATAACTTGGTCGGCTCTTAATCGGCACTTAATCGATCAGAAATTTCAAGTGGCATGTTGTGTTGGTCGGCCTCATGCTGATCGATTTTTTTCCTCTCACTGCCTCGGCCTCTCGGGAGATGGTTGAGGGGCCTTTTGCCCGCGTGCTTTGGGAGTCACCACTCCGTCGAGGGGAGCTGATTGAACCTCTGTCAGGCGGTCGGTCTGACGGTTCTTGTTCTTCCTCACCGAGTAAACTCGCCGCAAGCTATCTCCGTACGGCCATCTTAAGTCCGGTGTGGTTGTTTGGTCCCGAGCTCTACGATTGTTATGACGTAGGACTTTTGGCTAGCTCGCAGTTGGTAGCCCGGAATGGGAAGCGGACGGCGACCTTAACCCTAATCCCAACCTTAACCCTAACCTCAACCGTTACCGTTAACCGTTAACCCTAACGGCAACCCTAAACCTAACCCAAGCCGAAATCGTAAACGTCACCGTAGCCCTTAGACAAAGCCGTAAATGAGAAGCCTAACCGTAATGCTGGAACCTATCCGTACACTCAAACCCTAACCATATCCCGAAAACCGAAGCCTAAAGGCATAACCCTAACCGGAAAGTCGGAAACCATTAACCGGTACCCTAACCCTAACCTCAAACGTAAAACGGAAGCCAAATGTGTCCGATGTGACTATGGAGGCCCACAAAATAACCGAAGTAAACAAACCCTCCAGCCACCTGTAATGCGGGTCGGGGCTACCAACTGCGATATAGCCGGACTTTTTAAGTTGCAGGAAGGTCTAGATGCCTGATGATATAGTGGGCGTCGGAGAACTTCGGCTCGAGAGTTAACCCTTCTAATTTTGTGTTGCCCCGGCCTAATATGGTAGCTCTCTGTTAATCAAAAGTATGCCCAGTTTCTCCAACGTGTGTTGCTAGGTGAGAGTTAGGGCAAAACGCCGGTCAACCATCTCCCGAGAGGCCGAGGCAGAGAGGGGACAGGAGAATCGATCAGCATGAGGCCGACCGACACAACGTGCCACTTGAAATTTCTGATAAATTAATTGCATTTTACGCTTTGACAGTGAAGAGCCGACAAAGCCCTCTAAAACGTCAGCATATAAATAAACCTGTTTCGGAGAGCCCTTCTTCTTCGTCTTCTTCTTGTTCTTCTTCTTGTTCCTGTTCTTCTTCTTCTTCTTCTTCTTCTTCTTCTAAAACTAGTTTTTATCGATTTTTTATTTGATGAACCCCGTTCCCACATAATTGTACCGGCCTGAAGGGAAGTTAGCAAAAGCCACGTTTGCTCGCCACTTTGTTTTTTGATTATTGCTATGGGAATTTTCACAAATCTAAAACAAAAAAAAATGCTTGAATCGATGACATCGCGTTGGTCAAGAATAATATTCAAAGTATAAAGGGTTAACATTGCAAAGTGAGCTGTCTTAATGGTCTTGTTGCATTCGTTCACAACCGGATTCCACGCTTCAATCATTCCATGTGCGGATTTTCTCGCAACTGGTCCAGCAACACGGAAAACTGAAAGCGTGCTTTTGCCGTTGAATGGGAGTATTTTGGAGCAATAACAAGCCACCTGTCGAGATGTCGGTTCATTTTTCTACATGGTCCACTGTGTGACCAGTAGAGTTACAATAGCATGCAACACACGGCTGTGAAGTATAGTCCTGCTTCAGTTAAATGCGTTCAGTCTGTTCCTTGGCTGCACAAAGTGGCCACCTGTTGGTGGACGATACCTACATTCAGACCTTGAACAAATATTCAGTGACCTCGGGGACGCTCCTAATGTAGATCGGTGCGGGCCAGATTGGCATTCCTCTTTTGTCAGACAAGGCCCTAGGTAGCAGATAACGAAGACAGTGTGGTAGCCACAGTTTCTAAAATGAATTCGTAAATGTTGCCCGTTTTGCGTCAACAGGTCAACTGTATGTGAGTAGTGTTATGGGTATGATTCGCGCGTCGCCCATTCACCGCACCAGTCAACTGACCAGCTAGGACAGTGACTGGGGCCTGAGAGTAGAAAGGGAGATTGAGGGCATTTTCGTCCCTACAAAAAACCTGGCGCGCTTGAAGCTATCACGGTGCACTCTAAAAGTCATGGCTTGAATCCGTCTAGACCTTAAGGTTCCGAAAGGTCAAAGTACTCACTAGAAGTGAACGCAGTGTAGACGGCGAGTTTCTTTAATCTTATCTCTCTGGTTTGCAGTCCAGTGACAAATGCCATGTTCCCCCTCTGCGTAACGAGCGCATTGTCCTCGATAACGTTAATGATAAGCAGATGTACAAAATAAGTACCCTGCCAATCACCAACACTGTTGACTAACTCGCGCTAATTAATTATTCATCATGGGGTGACCAAGTCGCTACCGCGCTCCTTTCAAACATTTGCAACGAAATCGAATAATCAGGCGCACAGATATTTTTTGTTTATCAATGGCGTCTTCTTCTCCACTATTTTTTTATGCACTTTTTGTAAATGATGCGACCGATTACACCCACACTGACGGGCAGGATATACGTTGGTCAAGCAGGACACGAGCTGTTTAGCTTGAGACCAGTGTTAATGCAAACATTACAGGGTAGCCTAAATACGCCTCAAAACAGACAGCTGTGTTCTGTGTTCAACAAAGCGACGACCGACTCGACGTCCGTAGTAAACTGAAAAACTGGAATGAGCATTTGCCGTATTGCAACCGCCTGCAAACCCCACCTCTATCCCATTCAGCGCAAGTCAAGACTTCCAAACCTCCTTCTTCTTCTTCTGTCATTTAGCATTCTTTGAAACTCATTGTTTTGGAGCACCGAGTTAGTATTTGCCGATTTTTTCATGTGAATATGTAGATGGTGTGCTTTGGGCAATGGCGAATTTAAAATTTGTCAAGCATAAGTATTGGAAGGTTTGATAATTGTTTAAGTCCAGGAGAAAAGAACTATGTTCTTCTTTCGTAATTATTAAACGGCCTAATCAGCACTCACCTTCGAAACCTGCATCAACCAGGATGTCCTTATTGGACAGATGAAACCAACAATCCAAAACGTTTCCTTACTTTGATCTATATCATAACGGTTAGCAATTCGTGGAAGACGGACAATATCCCTTTATGGGTTTCAAGCATTTGACCGACAGGTTTCACTGTAAGTGTAAGACCAGGAGAGATGACGTTAGCTGCGGCCTATAGCCTTTATGTACACTGATGAGTTTTCATTTTTTATGCAGTTACGGTGAAACGTAACGTGTAATTTTCACTGAACAGACAAAGACTTGTCCCTCCTTACGGGTTACGTCGGTTTGGTGCGCAATTTGATTTTAATCAGCAGTTCTCTTTGGATAACTAGATCCTTGGTTGTGTCCTTGCACATCGTCCTTCACTGGGTGCGGCCGTTTATTTTTCTTGGGTTGGGGCTGAATATTTTAAAAGCCGATCAAAACAAAACTATTGGTGTTATTTCTGTCTATTTTTGAAGAAAAAGTTCCCAGCTCAGCTGCTTATCTAGCAACCTCTTTACCGCCACTTTGTCGGGCTTCCCATGTTGAATGGTATGCACAGATCGAAGGAGGAAAGTTAATATTATCGTTTTTGCTGCACCTGAGAGTTGACAGACTACGCAAGCATACTCAGAGCCACAGGGGTGAAATTCCAATATCTGTTCTGTATTCGAACTAGAATAGGGAGCAGTATCTCCCTGTTAATAACTTTTTGTCTGCATAGGAAAGTAAGTTAGGTAAGTTAGAATGATCGATGTTTAGGTTATTTTACTTTTCTACTTAATATTTTAAGGTAGATCGGAATGCTAGGTTAAACATGACGCAAGTTCCGACGCTAGCCGTACCCTAAAGGTGACATTAATGGTAACTCGATTTACTCCCTGATTACTCAAAGCATGATAACATACTGTGTGTCCTGCGTCCTGATGTTAACTCTTTGGCCTACTCGGCCACGTGTGCCTCAATGAAGCTCTGCAGAAAAACACTGCAAAACAAACCACATTACCACGCGTTCCAGTTAGCCGACGTATCACACCTAAATCTGCTACACATCACCCGAAAGGGGTAAAAAATAGGCACCAAATATATATAACGGAAAAGAAAGTTATATGGCGTAAATTATCGCCAAACAAGGCGAAATGCACTCCTAACAGTTCTGTACGCTACTGCGCCCACCGTCGGTGTCAGTTGCGATAACGTTGATGGGCGCACACACATTCACCTCTCGCATCGGCCTGGTCGGTCACTTGCGAATCGACCGCACGGAGACTGGCGAACCAGTGCCTGGAGCACCAACCTATACCCACCAAGCTTGCATCCACCGCCCACACTGCCATCGCACTTTCACGTATCGCATGGGCCTATTCGGCCACATGCGCATCCACGACGACCTGCGGTAGACAACCGCCGGCTACACTACACCATAACACGCTCCTGGACTGGAGGTCTGAGGGTCAGGCTGCAGTGGCTCATTCTTATTGCGGCCTTTATGGCACTCCCACTCTGTGGGATCCGAGCCACGCGTCGGCAGCACGCCAAGGTGCGGCCTCGGTCGTGCCAGCCTCCAATCTCTGTAGTGCTGATTGAAATCCTGGTCATTTGTTGTGTGGACCAGAGGGTGTGGTGGAACGCCAAGGTGATGATCTGTTCAAGCCATCCAACTGCGGCCTCCCTCGTCTCCGATCTTCTTGACTCTGTCTTGACACCGGGCTCGGGCGAGGGAGGAGGAGAGAGTGTAGGTACATGCAGCGCAAGTCTACCGGCACTACAAACCCCTGCTCCCACCCCTGCTGCAACTGTGGGGCACACGGTGGACATCATCTAAATCGATGGTCGAACTATCACTGCGCCCACTCTCGACACCAGATGGCTTAAGCGCTCGGACAGTTCACTTCTGCGCGGGAGGGGGAAACGAGAGTGAGGCAGACGTTGGTGACTCCATCCTCGCGGAGTGTCAGCGCTTTTTTTACTGCAGTTAAGCTGACACTCGTGAGCCGATCGCGAGGTAATAAAGGTCAGAGATTGGAGGGCTGTCCAATGGCGATTCAAAACAAAAAATTGCATTTAGCCCTGTCTGTACGTGTGTGTGTTGCCTCCAAGATTTGTATGCGTCTGCTATGTTGTGATTCAGAAAACCGTGGCTGACGCGGCCTGGGTTGCGCTGGCAGTTCCCTGACACCTGGTTCCCTGCCGATAGACGAACCTGCACTCCCGCTGGGTAGCCAGGTGGTGAGCATGACTGCCCAACCCTCCTAGTCTTTCTGACCAGGTGTAGTCCAGTTGTTGTTGGTTAAAATCCTGGACAAGTGTTTGTTGTGAACCAAGGGGTGTTGCGGTACGCCTAGGTGCGGGTCCAGCCCTGGCAACCACCTGCGCTCTCTCCCGATTTCGGTCGTCTTGACTGCCTTGGCATCGGGAGGGAGTGCGATAAATGCTGCGCAATTCTACCCTCACTATAAATTAAATCACGCTCAAGTCACCATGCCTGCCTTCACCTTGCCCTAGAGCACATGGTGGACATCGTCGGCAGGACGGTCGAACTGTCGTCACCACTGTAGCGAACCAGGTGGCAAACGCACGGGACCAACACCGGGGCTAGATCGGAGTGCCGTAGGCGTGCTGAACCTGCTTCACTTTGCTGTGAAGCCCACTGTGGACAGCGTCCGTTGTGACGATCGAGCTACCGTCTGCCGAGGGCTGGGCCAATCACCGCCTCGTCATCTCCAAGATGAGGCTCTGATAGCAACACCGTAAGAGGCCAGACGTCAAACGTCCACCAGGTGAGGTAAATACTGTTCTTCTGCCTGACGGATGGTACCACCGATACCGAGGAGCTTGTCCAAAAGTTCAACAGTGCGCACCCCTCGCTAAAGTTCACTGCAGAGACCGAGGCAGATAACGAACTTGCCTTTCTCGATGTCCTTCTGCACAGGCAAGAGGATGGGTCTATCCAGCGCAGAGTGTTCCGAAAGAAAACCTGGACAGGACAATATGTTAATTTCCACAGTTTTGTCCCCCTTCACATCAAACGGAATTTAGTCCAGGGATTGGCGACTAGAGTGAGACGCATCTGCTCACCTGAAGCTATTGAAGAAGAACTTCAACAGCTGCGGAACACACTTCGGGAGAACGGATACCCAGATAGATTCATCCTCCGAAATATTGGGGAACGCGTTGAAAAGCCCACTGTTGAGACTGCGGAAAAGAAAGATGAATTCATAAGATTGCCTTTTAGAGGAGACGCAGAGAGCGAACTAGTCCGACGGCGCTTAACTACAGCTATCACGAGGGCATTTCCTGCGGCGAATTTACGCGTATGCTTCACAAACTCTCCCCTCCTACGTTTGGGAGGTAAAGACAGACTACCGTTGGAGGCCACATCAATGTGCATTTATTCATTCACTTGCTCCTGTGGAGCAGGATACATCGGCCGCACAACGAGACGCCTGGTAAAGAGAGTACGTGAACATATGCCCGTCTGGCTAGACAGAGGTGAGACCCGGTCGATTTCGAGTTCTATTCTCGCGCATTTAATCGATACGAACCACCGAGTCGATGCCAAGAAAGCATTTCAGGTTGTCTACCGGACACCAACATGCTTCTCTAAAGGCCTACGCCAACGGATACTAGCAACGGCAGAGGCAGTAGCTATACGGTTAGTGAATCCGGTGTTATGCTGTCAGAAAACTCTGACACAAGCGCTTTCGCTGCCGTGGCCAACGCCAACGCCAACCCCAAGTGATGAAGCCATGCCGCCTCAAATCCCTAATCACGATGATGGGTACTCCGTGTACTCAACCCAAGATCATTACTCAAAGACTCTCTTACCCCCCTCCCCTAGCCCTGACGACTAACACCCGCCGACCTTCTCATGCGGGCGGCGTGGGGATGATGAGTGTTAGTGATTTAATAGCCCTTGAGGCATCTATAAACACTGTTGATTTTGTACATTTTCATTCGTTTCATGTAATTGTATTGGCCTGAGGAAGAATTACCGAAAACGTGCGTTCGCCAACTTGACTTTTCAATTTTAACATGGGAATATTTGCGGAACTTAAATACTGTTCTGTTGAATTTGCCTGCTCCCAGCACCTGGCCCCGGAGGACAACGCCCCCGGGAGATTCAGTGGCGTCAACTACGGACTGCTATCCGTACGACTACTTTGGGCGTCCTCGGTCGCCAGCATCAGGACTGGTCCGACAAAAACGACGCAGAAAGCAGCTAACTGCCCCGCCGAAAAGCCTACATAGACCATCAGACCAACGCAAACAATGAGACTTTCATCAGCTGTTGTCGCTTAGTGCAGCAACAACTGAGGGAGATACAGAACGCCTAGATGATTCACAAGGTCTCAAAAATCAAGAGATATGCTGACTGCTGTGAAACAAATAATCCTTTGCGTCAGTCAAGGCGACCTACGGTACCGCAACCAAACGAACTGCACTTATGGAGGTAAAATAAGATTCTAAAATCAGAAGAAGAAGAAGAAGAAGAAGAAGAAGAAAAAGAACAAGAAGAAGAAGACGAGGAAGAAAAAGAAGAAGAAGAATCGATCGCTGGAACAAGGGCTTTATTTGCCTGACGTTTCGGATTCTCACTTGAACCCATCATCAGAGACAGTGGCAGAAAGGGGTGACTCGTGCACAGGAAGTTGCAGTATTTATAGGATGCAGTCGCTATGCTACCGCATACGTATAGTAATTAACCGCCCCCGCCTTCATCAAGGATTGTTGTCCGCTGGTACGCTAATTGCTCGATGGCCGGAATGAAAGTTGTTGCTTGCTGAAATCCCGTCATCCGTGTTGGATGCTGGCGTGATGATTGCTCGGCCATCTGGCTCACCGGCTTGCGCGCTCTCCGAGTGGTCAATTACTTTGGCTAGCCTATGCCTCAGTACGGAATATGGAGTGGGATGTCGGTGCAATTGTTGATAGACTGAGGTCCCGTAAACCATGACTCAAGCAACCCACGGCTCACGCGATCATCCCCTCTCGCGAGAATTTCGGCCTCATCGAACGAGACCCGGCCACACATTCAAGTTCGATGAGGCCAACACGGGTGATGTAATCTCTGCAATTAACAACTTGCATGCCGGCCACCAAGCAGTTAGCGCACCAGCGGGCAACAATCCTTGATGAAGGGGGGGGCGGTTAATTGCTATAGGTATGCGGTAGCATAGCGACTGCATCCTATAAATACTGCAACTTCCTGTGCACGAGTTACCCTTTTCTGCCACTGTCTCTGATGATGGGTTCAAGTAAGGATCCGAAACGTCAGGCGAATAAAGCTCTTGCTCCAGCGATCGCTTCTTCTTCTTCTTCTTCTTCTTCTTCTGATCAACTAGTTCCTGGAATTCGCAGCTTCACTTGTATCAGATTCTGAAATGTTAGGCTGAGCACTTCAGAAATGTCCTCAGTCACCCATTTACAATCTACGAGGCCACCATCGATTGACTCCCTCAAGCGGAGACGAACTGCAACAAGGATTTGTCGCCTTCCCTCCCAGAAACAATCCGCGCGTGCACTAACTGTCCAGCGGGAAAGCGTCGGGATCCGACGCGACTCTGGCCGAAGTCCACAAGCACGGCGGACCCTGACTGATGGATCGGCTTGCAGCATTGTACTAGGAGATGTGGCGCCAAGGACAAGTTTTTGAGTACTTCAGGGATGTGACAGTCGTCTATGTCTGCAAGGGTAAAGGAACCAGTAACTCTGTTCCAACCGTGGAGGAATCTCGCTACTCAACATCGCCGAGGAGATCGTTACTCCCATCCTCCGCAACAGTTTCGATTGTCATCTCGAGCAGGGACTTCTGACGAAAACATATTGCGGATTCCAACGCCACCGCTGAACCACCGATATGATCTACGCCATCCGCAAGCTGAAAAAAAAACGCCAGAAAATGCTGTCCCACCTCTACACTATCTCCATGGACTTGAGGAGAGCCCTCAACACGGTGAGTCGCAAGGGACTGTAGAAAATCTTACAGAAATTCGGCTCTGTCGAGCGATTCACGCACATTGTGCGTCAGATCCACAAGGGGACGATGGCGCGCGTCAGGGACAATGGGACCGTCTCAGAAGCATTCGGATTGACCAGTAGAATGAGGCAGGTCCGTGTGCTTGCCTCAACTACCTACAGCCTCATATTCACTGCAATACTGATAGATGCCTACTCTATTTAGCGCCTGGGATCCGCATTGTTTGAAGGACAGGCGGCCACCTAAACAGTCGGCACATGTAGGACTCAACGTGTCTCTCCACGGCTACTGTTCACAACCTGTTCTTCGCGGACGATTGTTCACTCAACACCTCGGTCCAAGAAGGCATCAAAGGAGTCTGGACGGCTTTCCCCCGGGTGCACAAAGTTCGGGCTGTCTACCAACACAGAAAAAACGGTCGTCATACATTAACCGCCACTGAACGCCGTATATAGTGTTCCTCGCATCCACATAAACAACCCCGAGCTAAAGACCGTGGACATCCTTGTCTACTTAGGCAGCACAATCCGACGCTGCATCAAAATTGACGACGAAATGGTTCACCGGATCTCGAAAGCCAACTAAACACTCGGTCAGCTGCCGAAAAGCGTATGAAACCGCCACGGTTTCCATTTGAACATCAAATTGGAGTTCTAAGAAGTGATCATCCTGAAAGCTCTGTTGTATGGTGTGGAGACCTAAACAGTTTATGGGAAACAAACAGGGAGACTTTATCACTGCTACCTCAGTTGTCTTCGACGGATACTAAAGTTGAGATAGCAGGACAGGATCTCGGACACGGAAGTTTTTAAATGCACTGGAATCCTTAGTATTCACGCCATGGTGAGCCAAATAGAACTACGATCAAGCGGACATCTCAAGAGGATACACAATGGGCGCCCACAAAACAGTTCTTCTATGCAGATGTCGCCACGAGTGCTCGCCGACGAAGTGGTCAAACCCTTTGCTACATGGATACCTTGGTGTGAATTTAAACCAAGCCAAAGACCTGAGAAGACCTCGCACAAAACCTATCGATGTTGAAAATTCCCGGACTACTGGATCAGGCATCAATGAAGCCAACTGGATAGCTGCCGTCAAAGCCATCAGGGAAGCTTGTAAGCCCAGCAGTTCCCGAGAGGCCGACGCAGCGGGAGGAGAGAAAAAAAAATCGATCAGCATGAGGCCGGCCAACACAACTTGCCACTTAAAATTAAATTTTTGATCGATTTAGTGCAGTTTACGCTTTGATAATGAAGAGCCGACCCAGCTTTTCGAAACGTCAGCAGTTAAATAAACCTGTTCCGGGAGAGCCTATTTTCTTCTTCTAGTTCCTGACTTGCAGCGTTAACCTCTAAACCCTCCCAGCAGACCTGCTATACCGACGGAAATTCCGAGCGGATCGGCCTAGTCGGACATCTCCGAACCCAATGCACCAACAGACCGTCAAACCCAAGTGCCGTCTTCCGACTGCCCCTGCTCCAAACCCCACGGCCACCACTCTCCCCATCGATACTCAACCGGCGCCGCCGATCACCGCCATCCCAATCGTCCCTGCAACAACCTTCGCGGAGATGACCAGCACCACAGCTCCCACTCTCGCCACTGATTAAAGCGCTCATGACGGCCTGCCAAACACCGCCGCCGCCGCCGCCGCCGCCGCCGCCGCCGCCGCCGCCGCCGCCGCCGCCGCCGCCGCCGCCGCCGCCACCACCACCACCACCACCACCACCACCACCACCACCACCACCACCACCACCACCACCACCACCACCACCACTCGCATCACCTCCTGCTATGCGGACGCAGTCCTAGCCTGTCCTCATTGCGATAGCAAATTCACCCCACGCACCGGTCTGGTCAGTCACTTGCAAATCCGTCGCATCGCAACCGACGCACCAATGCCAGGAGGCCCCATATGCTCTCTCCGTAAGTGCACGTTACTCGCTGTGCGCCCACCATACCATACGGCGCGCAGTGTACCTCATCGTTAACGATTGTCGGATTGCCATCATGTGTCCAGCTGTGCACTGTAACATACATCAGGTGGGCCAAATCATGAAATGTCAGTCGAAATTTCGAAATTCGCTCCCGTTTCGAAAAGATCATTTAAGTAGGCTTGTAAAACTAGTCATCATATGACATAATTCTATAATGCTTCAGTTACCTCAGGATACCGGCTTTTGAACGAACTTCTTTCCGTCTGTATGCAAAAACTATACGCTGAAAAAATGACAACTTAAGAAGCATGCACTTTTCTCATTGATTTTCGATGCCCTTAAAAATTTACTTATATTTCATGGAAAACATGCACAGAAATATTCCTTCTTTCACTTTTTCGGTAGGCAATTAGGTCTTTTTCCAATCTTTTACTCAAACGAAGGGTATAACTCGCTTTTCAAAAACGTTTCCAATTCCCGAATAATTCCGAACCTGACCTGCCGTTACACTTGCAGTCAGGGTTTCCAAACTACAAGTCGTATATTTTTCGTGTACGGAAAACCACTCATTTCTCTACTTTAGTAACAGGGGATTATATAGGGTTCATAAAATTTGGCAGTGGATTTGATCCATATTGCTAAATTTGCAAGCCACATTGGTAAATGCAGAGACATGACGATTTATGAACGGCCATTTCACGGTATTTAAAAGTCCCACAATTAGAAAATTTTTTAAACCTAAATTATGTCCCTCCTTCGAGCATAAAGGTGGAAGAAGACGTAGATATCTACCGAACTGGCAAAAGAATGAATATTTTTTATGTGAAATTTAAAAAAAATATAATAGAACTTTTAGAGACATCGAAAATCAATGATAAAAGTGCATGCTACTTAGGTTGTCATTTTTTGCAGTATCGTTTTGGCATGCAGTCGGAAGGAAGTTCCTTCGAAAGCCGGCATCCTGAGGTAACGGAAATATTATAGAATTGTATTGCAGGTTGACTAGTTTTACAACCGGACCGAAAACGCATTTCGGAATTTCGGTTTATTTTTCATGAGTTAGCCCACCTACTGTATTAATGCATTCCATTGATTCATGCACACTGTGAGATCTCGGTGGTATGGCATTACAGTAAGGATCGGGCGAAGGCCCTCAAGCATTTGTGGCATACAAACGATACCTACTAGACTTATGTAAGTGGGTTTTAGTCTGAAATGATTATTTCGGTTTGGTGCTTCATCGTACAAGCTTGGGTCGTCTGTTATAGACGACCCGATGCGTTATCTACAATAAACTCAGCTCAAAGAGCTGAGAGACGATCGTTGCAGACACTTACCGTTTATTTTTTAATTGCCCTGATAAATTTTGGTTACTATATGTCAATGCATTAGAACTTCTTCGCCTAAAAAAGTCTACCAATCATCTATACTTATTTTACCATTCCTCTATGCATAGATAGGGCCAGCTCGTAAAATCCCTTTTACCACCTTTCCCTTAAGACAGGCACCTTTGGCTGATCGTTTTTGTGTTTGGGGGACTTCACCCTTTGCTACGTGCAAGCGTAGCCAGAGTTCTAATGGCTCTCATAGCAAAACGTTCTGCGGTTTCATCAAGAAAATGATGCGCGTGAATATGTGTACAGTCGTTTCAATTTACCATTTTCTAGGCATTCTTGTGTCCGGTTTCGGTCATCTTCGCCCATCCTGTCAGTACAGGCCCAGTTTCAAACACGATCCCTTTATTGATGATCCATTATGTAATTTCGTTGGAAGGGGGAGTGATGACAAGCGACCCAACCCTCAGTTCTTTCATGGAAAGCACCTTTTCGCACGTATTGGTGTGTTTATCGTTTTCTCCCCTGTTGTTAGCTTTGGGGACGCTTTCACTTTCTACCTATCTAGTGTGGTATATTTGGAGTAATTGGCAATGTCCTTGATGACCTGACCGAAAACGGTAGTTAAATATTCATGCCAAAATAAACATGCTAATAAACTGTTGTCAGTAGCATATACGTTTTGCATATAAATGGTTCAGTGGCGTGAGACGGCAACCCAAGCACTCGCAGTCTATGCGAAGGTTACGAATCGAGCCTCAGATGGTCCTTTCCATGTACAGTTGAGATTATAAATACAAATATATACAATCAGCACAAAATATAGCCATTTGTTTGGTTTGCGGGAACAAGTTGCACCAAGCGTGTGGGGATGCGTCACATAGGAAACGAAATCGGGAAATAAAGTTCGTGACTGGCCGTAGATAGTCCTGCAGTGAGAGTCGTCTTTTATCAAAATCCAAACGATCCAGCTGCCTTTTAAATGTAACCATGGCATCATATGTTACTATTTCATTCCGGAGCGAGTTTCACGGTAGAATTACCCGCTGACTGAAGGGAAACTTCCGTTGGTCTAGGTGCGTACATTCGCGTATGACTTTTTACGTAGGACCGCGCAGGTGACTCATGTTCGTAAACTCAAAGAAATCTTCAGATTAGAGCGAACAGTCATGCCTGCGGATAATGTGGAATGTCCAATTTGTGTCCAGCTCGCTAATGTAGGTAGTAGAAACTGACCTTTTAGAAAAAAACCTCAAAACACGGGCACTTCCTGGTCGCCTAGATTATCATGCAGTTTTGACAAAGGAGAACAACACCAAGAGAGCCAACACCAAGGTGAGCGCCCCCTACCATTGCATATTCCCGATCGAAAACCGACAGGGCGACGGGCTCGTGGCCCGGTGGCTGGAGGCGTGGACTTCTAAACCAACAGGTCGCGAGTTCGAGGCTCGGGTGTTCTACACTTCGGGCTTGGGTGTGGTTGGCTGACGATGGCTAATAAGCCTGAAATGGCCATTCCAGTCTCCCTTGTCTTTTTTTGGTAATACCATTCTGCCTATATATCATGCGCCGCTATGCGCGGCTGCTGTTTGGGCTCCAGAGAGAGAGAGAGAGAGCTCTTAAGGCACAACGGAACGAGAGAGTTCCGTATGAACGATCGGTGAGCGCCCCCTACCATTAGATACAAATTACTGCTCAAAAGACAGTTAATCACATGTTAGTAAAGATTATAAAGCCTAAGGGTTTTCGATTGTCACCGAGATTATATAAAAGTTATGGGTAGGGTCGTTGCCTGATGATTTTGCAAGCATATTAATAATAAGATTAGACGTGATATGTGTAGTAGAAACCTCGACTTCCGTAAAGGTTGCACCGGCGGATTAGCCGTTCTTCTGGAGTTAACAGTGGCGCTGTGACCTCTGTTTTTTTCAGCAGCTGAACCCTGAAGATTAGGAGTCCATTTATTTTTCGCACGTCTTATGCATGCTCGGATTTATGTTAGGTTGCCAAGCCGCGTGTACTTGACAATGACAAACGGCTGGAAGACACGTGTTTTCGGGTCAGCGTTTCACAGAGTTGAGCCGGCTTTGCACTGTGAAAAGGTCTAGTGCACACAAAACATTGAATAAAACTGCACGGTCAGCACGTGCCAGAATCGGCAATTTAATCAGCCAGATTTTAGAAACTGCTAAAGATACGAAAATCTCACAAGGAAAAGGCCTCTGTCCAAAAAAAAACGTGTTCGATGGGACAGCCTCGCAGAGTTAATTGACTGATTGATTTTAGCTTCCTAACCTTCATGGCTCCCCGAAAGAGGCGAAAATGTTGACGATACACCATCTACACATCCAGTCCCCTCTCTCTCACGGTGAGTGACTGTGTCAGTGGTTCTGCTCAAGGACACATTGGTTTGCTTGTCTGATCAACTGGAAATAAAAGTAAGTATATCCAAACGTCCCTGCATTAGTCACAGGAACCTTGACGGTGACGAGACAAGTCGCGAAAACGCTTCCTAATGTCCTTCAGTTAACAGGAAGCGTTCATGAAATTGTCCTCAAAATTTACATCTGGTGTTGACGAAAACGACCCACCTTATAAGTTTTAATTAGGAATGTATGTGTCTGGTAACCATGATAATGTCTACAACCGAAAACTTGGCCGTAAAAGGAGAGTCTGCAACTTCATCAAAGCAGATTTCTGTAGGAAAAATATAAATACTTGAATGGAAGAATATACGTTAACCGGAAAAGGTTAGTTTGTGTTCTGCATCTTCGGGTTGCGATTTCGGCCACCCATCTTCCGAGACTGATGAGTAGTGTGTACAGATCTCAGTGTATGGCAGATTTGGTTGGATGTGCTGATCTTCAGTACAATCCGTGGGTGAAGATGTACTACACTTCCACCGCGATCTAAGCCACCTCCGCGCTCGTTAACCGTAGTGATAATTGGCGGCCCGATCGCTTCACGCCTTCGTTGTTTCCCTTCGAGTCGGTTTGCGAAACCAAATTAGGGGAAAGGTTTATCTGGCGGTTGACTGGGCAGATGGTGGACCTCCACGCTTCTTGCACCTAGCTGTATGTGTGATTGTTTCTAGGCCCACGATCTAAATGACACCAAAATAATGTGTCCCTTTGCCTCCGATCTCTGGTCTGGCCCTCAAACGGCCAACCGATACTCATAAACAGGTGTTTGCAGGTCTCGGGGCAAGAGGATAGGAAGCACAGACTTCCGTTCCTGCATATTCTCCTCTACAGCCAATCGAACGACCAGGTGGCGACCGCAGTTTGCAGGAAATCGACCAACACGCTGCAAATACTAACCTCAAACAACAATTCGCCAGGCCCACGATCTAAATGACGCCAAAATAATGTGTCACTTCTGCGCGGCATAAATTCCTACCTCCGATCTCTGGTCTGGCCCTCAAACGGCCAACCGATACTCATAAACAGGTGTTTGCAGGTCTCGGGGCAAGAGGATAGGAAGCACAGACTTCCGTTCTTGCATATTCTCCTCTACAGCCAATCGAACGACCAGATGGCGACGACAGTCTGCAGGAAATCGACCAACACGCTGCAAATACTAACCTCAAACAACAAAATCGCCGGTCGGACGTGGTTATGTAGCCACACCTGCAGCAAACAAACCCCAGCCACCTGTAATAGGGGATCGGTGGTAATAAGGGGGTTTTTGCAGATGGGGCCGCGGAACGCACAGGAGACGAGGTCAAGTGGTTTTAGGCAACAGAAAAGCTATTGAGAATGCACGGTTGTACGTTGCGTGGTTGAGGAATAGTAGTTCTAACCACTAACCCCTAGCCTAACCACTAATTCCTAACTCTAACCCCTAACCATAACCCCTAATCCCAACCCCAACAGTATCGTGTATATCAAGTGGGGCTTCTTAACCACATCTTACCCAATCGCCCGCAGCAACACAAACGAGGCTACATATATGCATGTACATGTTAAATTGATGGGTGGGAATTCACTGTAGCACGCCATAAACGATAAGATCAGGTTCCTCGGATAAACTTCAGAGCCAGCACCCGTTCACGACACCCATAAAAATGATTTGAATGCCTCAAGGCGAGTGGGATTAAGATTGTCGTCAGATAGAATCATAGTGGGGTAGACTACATGTGAAGGAGGCCTTTGAGACCGAAGTTGGATGTTCCCTGCCGTTCGGAATAGTAGTTGTCCATAAACATGAGTTAACAATTCGTCAGTCGGTAATACGACCAAAAAACCCGATCCATAACCAGGATAAGTCAATTTTTGTCTACTGAATTCATTGCGAATAGAAGGATTGAAATTACTGTAGGTGGGCTAACTCATGAAATGTCAACCGAAATTCCGAAATGCGTTTTCGTTTCGAAAAGATTAGTTAAGTAGGGTTGTAAAAGTAATCAGTCTACAGTATAATTTTATAATAATTCAGTTACCACAGGATGCCTGCTTTTAAACGAACTTCCTTCCGGTTGCATGCGAAGACTACATCCTGAAAAAATGACTACTCAAGTAGCATGCGCTTTTCTCATTGATTTTCGATGCTCCTAAAAGTCCAATTACCTTTCGACGAAAATATGCATAAAAATATTCAATCTTTTGCTCATTCGGCGGAAAAGTACCTCTTTTTCCAATCTTATACTCAAAGGAAGCGTGCAATTTGGTTTTCCAAAAATTTTACACCCCGAACAATTTTGAATCCGCTCTGCCATCACACTTGGAATCAGGGTTTCCAAACTACAAGCCGTACATTTTCGGCTTACGGAAAACAACACATTTCTCTAAGGTATTAAAAGGAAACCACAAAGGGTTCATAAAATTTAGTAGTGGATTGGATCCATATTGTTAGCTTTACCAACCACATTGGTAAATGCAGAGTTCTGACTTTTTTGCAAACGGCCATTTCGCGGTTATAAAAAGTCCCACAATCGGAAACTTTTTTAAAACCGAAATATGTCCCTCCCTTGAGTATAAAACTAGCGGAAGACGTAATTTTCTACCGAATGAGCAAAAGAATGGACGAGTTTATGCGTATGTTTTATGAAATATAATTGGAATTTTAGGGGCATCGAAAATCAGTGAGAAGTATTCATGCTACTTAAGTAATCATTTTTTACGGAGTGTAGTTTCTGCATGCAAACGGAAGGAAGTTCTTTCGAAAGCAAGCATCCTGTGGTAACAGAATTGTTATAAAATTATGCTGCCGGTCGATAAGTTTTACCACTCTACCCAATTAATCGTTTCAAAACGAAAACGCATTTTGGAATTTCGGTTGACACTTCATGAATTAGTCCACCTACTGTAAGTCGAAGAAGCTGGCTTCCGGCTTCAAATATCAACGCACTGAAATCAGGTGTCCGTTCGGGATCACAATCAAGGTCTAAGTTAACAACCTACGCCGCGCCATTGCGATTTTGGGCCTGAGAGACGATCTCACAATAAGGCACTGGCAAGACGCGCGGATGTACACCGGCTGTAAAGTCAACCGCCACATAAACCGTCGCCCCGACCTGGTTTCGCAAGCCGAATTAACAGGAGACAGTGAAGGCGTGAAGCGATCGGACTCCCAATTATCACCCTGGTCAAGAAGCTCGGGGTGACTTAGGTCACGGTGGAAGCGTAATCCAATTTACAACCACGGAGGATCAGAACATCAAGCCAAATGTGCCATATACTGACGGCCTTATGTACTACTTGCCATTCTTTCCGAAATGGTATCCAAAATCCCTGAAAATTAAGAACACAAATAAACATCTTTCAAGGGTCGTCTCTTCTTCTTTTGACATGTCAACAGCGCATCAACTGTTTGCTACTATTTATATGTAGTGTGATATGCATCCCTGGTCTTCATTTTCGTGTGCATATCAAGATCGCACATCATGTGGTCACGCACACGAAATAACTGGAAATTCAATCTAACTTGGTCGGTCAAATTGCCACAGTGTAGCCAGGACGAAATGCAGTCAAATGAAATGGCATGAAAATATTAAAGTGGTAGGGGATAACAAATTCTTCAAGGTGGACAGAATTGTAGAAAATCCGAAGGTTCATGTCAAATGAGCCGGTTTACATTTAAGAAGTTCACCGAACAGGTTCATACAATGAGTGAACTGATAGAATGGCATAAATACAGCAAAGTTAACGAAGAATATTTCAACAATCTCCAAGGTAAATATACGCCAAGAAGTGAGTTAATGCATCGCACCTCATCCAGCATTTGCTTTATGTTTACCGAAGTTTTTCAGGATGATCTTATGAGAATTTGGTATAATTTCTTTGTAATGCGACTAGCAGCGACGAAATTTCTTGTGCTTGATTTTATATGTTAGAATGGCATCCTTCCATGTGAATAAAACCAACCCAACCAGTTTATGGAGCGTTTTTTCCTAATTACCCTTAGAAAACTTTTATGGGCCCAACTGTATTTTAAGGCATAAAATAACATAATTCAAAATTTTTCAAGATAGGTCATACTCGTTGGAAGATTGCTGTTTTGTTCACATCTTGTTTCACCTGGTTTACACTGACAACAAAATCGAGTTTCAAAAAAGACAATAGTTGTTTAGGTTATCCTTTTTGTTCAGATTAAGGTCTTCTAATAGGTGATTACAATCAAAAACAATAATGTATTTTGGGATAGTTATAAAATTTGGAACTCTTCGGGATATAAGGGAGGCCTTATTTACATCATGACTTCTGTCTGACGCGTCAGACTAAAAGAAAAAATTCCTAATTACAGCGTAGGCTGAACGCCCAGATGTCGATCATCATGGTTCAGCAGATTATCCACTTGCCCCTTTTTAGCAGTCCATCGTTTACTGCGATTAAGCATCAGACTAGTTACCAAGGGATGGTCACAAATCAAAAGTACCCAGTTACTTGGCAGGTTTCCAAGACCCTGCAGAAATGTAGTGTTGTAACGCTAGGAATGGGGATTATTCGCATAGAGAACCCTCTTCCCGGCTCCGCAGTAACAACCCATTAAAGGCTGCAAAACAAGATTTACGCACAATCTGGCTCATTGCGAAATCAGACGAACATGACAATGCATTAGTGAAAAAGGCATAGGCATCTTCTCATGCACCGCAGCAAAGATGCATCATTGATTGGTAGTCCTAACGGCGACATAATTTCGATTGGGCATTTACGTTGTAGGGATTAACCTTACTTAAAATGAAGATAATGCTTTAGCGCAATGCACGTAAACAAGACAGATGTGAGGGAATAAGCAAAATTTGTTAACATCATAAAATATCACGATCATTTTTTAACTGCTCGTGGTCGTCGCATATCAATAGGACAATTTATATGATAAAAAACGGTCTATGGAAATCGAAATTGCTGTTATGAAAGGTAACTACTGCAGAAATATCTTTTTCACTTGTCGGTTTAATATAGACATTCTAGTGGCGGTTGGCGGACGTTTTGATACGTATACAGAAAGCAATTTGGGCCTTGGCGGTCTGTTTATATGGACAAAGGTATGATAAAAATCTGGATGTCGGCTTTCGAACGAACTTCCGGTCGCATGTGAAAATCACACTTAGTAAAAAATGACTGTATAAGTAGCACGAATTTTTCTCATTTAATTTTGCTGTCCATATAAATTCAAATATATTTCATAGAAAACATGCATGCGAATATACATTCGTTTAATAATCTCGTAGAAGACTACGTCTTCTTTCAATCTCATACTCAAAGAACGAGTATAATTAGGTTTTAAAAACTTTTCTGGTTTCCGAGTAATTTTTATTCTAACCCGTCACTACATTTGCATTCAGTAATTTCAAACTTCAAGCTATATATTTTTCGCGTACGAAGTACCGTACATTTCCCTACTGCATAAGGAGGAGACCATATAGGTTCATAAAATTTAGGAGTGGATTTGAACCATATTGTAAAGTTTACAAGCCGCATTGGCAAATGCAAAAACACCATGTTTTATGAACGGTCGTTTCAAGATATTAAAAAATCTCATAATTATAAGCTTCTTAAAAACTGAATTACACCCATCGAGTAATACAATTGAAGAGGACATACTTTTCTACCAGATTAGTAAACGAATGTATATTCTTATGCATGTCTTCTATGAAATATATTTGAATTTATAAAGGCATCAAAATTAAATGGGAAAAAGCCATGCTACCTATGCAGTCACTTTTTACAGAGTGTGGTCTTCGCAGGCGATCGGAAGGACGTTTGGCCGAAAGCCGACATCCAGAGGTAACTGAATAATTATAGAATTACGCTGCAAAATGACAAATTTTACAACCCTATTTAGGTATTCTTTTCGAAACGAAAACGCATTTCGGAATTTCTGTTAACATCTCATGAGTTAGCGCACCTACTATGCGAAGAGGGGATAATTTTGGAGATTATGGGCTACGGCGCGGTTAATTTTTGACCATAATTTCAACTACGCTGACAGTAAGACTGCAGTTAACCTGGGCAACATACGCCGCCAGCTGGGAATTCTATTAGGTAGTGTGTACTGCCGAGATAATGCTAATGACTAGGAGGAGGTGGTCCAGTCAGACAAGCCTTTAATTGAATGCCGAACGGAGCTATCAAAGGGCTCAGGCGCCAAACAACTGGATCGCTGGCGGCTACGAACGACGTCCACTTCTCCAGACCTCTAGGTCTGTTGACCGGAAAAAACCCAAAAGAAGCACTTACTCTAATTAGGTAACATACATTTGCTTATCTTAAAAGCAATGGAGTATTTCAACTGGTATTTCCACTGTCCTCTAACGCAGCATTTCCGGAAATTAGCTCAACTATTGATGAGAACGTGGTAACTGGAATCCCCATTTCAAAAATCAGACGATTGTTGAATCTGTTCGAGGACGATCACCTGTTTCGTTCTTTGTGATGTTTGGTCATCCTACTGCGAATGTGCAAAAATCTTCTGGAAGTAGAATTTAGTTCATATTTTGGCAGTCTTGTCTAAGGCGGTTATTTAGTCTGTTAAAATCCAAAATTTTATCACATTAGTTTACCGCGAGATAATTCCGAGCAAATTTGTCTATAACTTAACATGGACTGATGTTAGGCGTTTTGCTTATTCATATTGCGTATTTCACATTTTCTACCAAAACAGTTACTGCGAATGAAAATTATGGTCTAAATCAGTTTTAGTGTTTATCTTTTCGCCTGACGACGTAAGGCCCTCCGCGTTGGTCGGAGGTTATCTATGCAGTTGACGGACAACTAATTTTGTAAGTGCAAAAATATCCTTTGCTATCACCTTTCCAGGGATCAATGCCGCCTGTTTACATGCATTTTCCATTACCATATTGCGTACCACGGCATCATTACATTTCGTTGTGGCTACCAATTAAATCAACTCGTCTGTTTACAAATGTTTTGTCATGAAATTAAAAATATCTTTCGCAATCATTCTGACAGCTGCTCCAAGTCATCTAAAAACATTTTTACGATTCTCCAGGCCCCAGCGAGGAGAAGTTCAAAATATACGTTTAATAAATGCAAGTTGTCTTGAGACGTGGGATCAAGCTAAACTTATTATATGTCTTCGGCTCGGTCGCAAGAAAGTATATTTCACCTAATGACGTATTTCGATTTTCTGTAATTTAAGACGATCAAAAGTAGCTAATATTTTTATATAATTGGTGGTCCAGACATCTCCTTCTGCCATAAAGCTGTAAGAATCTTTACTAAAGTTTGTTGAGCTTGCAAAAGTCCCCTTTCCGTGTGTGTTATATTGACAATTTTTTCGTATGGAAATTTCACTCGTGGCGATGGGAAACCCATTGGTACCAATCCTTTTATAGGGGAGAGGGCAATATCCAAGTTGGGTCTGAGAGCACTGCTCGTGACTGATGACAAACAAAGGGCCCAAATGAACTATACGTCCGGAAAAAATTCCCCCTGGTACCTTATCGGTCAGCTACTGCTTCCACATGCCTCGAAGCCTAAAAAGGTTTACGAATAGATCAAACAAGTTGGCTTTTAGAAGAGCACCTATACAGGCCATATCTAAACTTCACGAGTATTTCCAACTTCAACTCCAACGAAACCTTTCTCGTAATCTTTTGAAACAGGTAAAAAAATTAGCTTCTAGAGGGTACGATACAGAGAACCCCACTTTCCGGCTATAATTTTATTAGACAATGGTCATGGAAAAGGATGTTTTTGAAAGCGCGGCAACATTCCCTGATTACCTCTGACGAGTTAGACAGCTCCGAAACGCTCGCTGTACTGATGTTAAACATTAAACGTGCGGTCCTTCAAGCGGAAGCTGGAGAAGGCCACGGGGTGCAATAGAAAAGGATCGAAAATGCATTCCGTTTTATAGCGTCTAATCCTTCCAATTTTATCACAGTTAAAGCGACCAGGGTTGTTCTGCTAAACACCCTTCTCAAGCTCCGTCAAGAAAATTTCCATGTACCTTCAAACGCAAAAATATTGAACGAAAACAAGAGCTATTAACAGCCAGTCATGATTCGCATGCGTACAACTTGACCATTGGGCTAAACGGACGTAGTCTTCATTGGAGAGCCTTTGATGAACGGCGTATGTGTATACATCGTGTCTTAACTTAAGTGACTTTTGACAAGTTTTTGACTTTTATTTTTAAATCTATACCGTCCGCCCCACCTGTGTGCATGCAATATCCTAATTGTTTTAATCTGATCTCCTTGGCGTTCTTATCGGTCTTCAGAATTGAGCCTCATTTGCATTCTACCGCTAATTCCTTACCAGTCCACTACGAAGTTATTTCTGAGGTCACTGCTTTTTATGTGGTGACAGCCAAGAATTGTTGGCATCGATGTTAGCCATGTTTTAGATAGCTACCTTGTAATTTTGCCGATGTAATATTATTTGTTCTGGGGTGATGACCACGTAAACTTTAAATAAGTCAAATTTGATAAATTTACGTTTTCGGTTAGTTCTGACAGGCCTGCACATTAGTATCAGTACGACGAAATTGAAAACAGCTAGTATTCAGTAGTGTTGGGAGCCAGGTCACCCGTAGTATAAAAAATACTTATACCCTTGTCTGAAACAATTTGCTAATTAAAACTAACATGTTGACTGTGATAACAACTCCAAAGGATAAGCCACACAAGTGAACAATCGAAAACTAAAAACGTAACATAAACCTAAAGTACTTCAATGAAAACAAGCTGATTAATAGATTTACCAAACATAAGGTACACTGGGTTATATAGTATTACTAATTGCCCACCAAACCATCCAGTCAGCGTGTCAGATATGTGATTATTATGAATGGCTGTTTTAAAAATTCTCGAAGGCTGATCTCACGAAATCAGTTTGGCTTCTGCAGAACGGGACAAACTATGTATGCGTCAAAATTCAAAGAAAAACATAAACTTTTTGAATACTTAAAGGACGATGGTGCAGCGTTAGTTCAATTACTTCTATAGTTTCACGTTTCACACACATACTGAGGAAACCGCTTCAGAAGGAAGTCTTTTGCACCTATTTTTGTTTAAAACAGCGTGGAAATCAGTCAGAGGAGATAATACTTAGGATTTGTAGAGAAGGATTTGCTTGGTCGGTGAAAAGTGTTTTAATTTTTAGTTTACAGTTATTCCTTTTTTACATATTCTTGCTTGTTCGTCTATAAACAACGGTTTGCTTGGGCCAAACAATCATGTTTTAAGAGAAAAGCCCGTCTAATTAATGACACTTTTGAAGAACTCATATAATTCCTCTCGGTCTAGTTTTCCATCCCCATCTTTGTCGTTCTTGTCTATAAAGGCCTGGAAAACCGCCTCATCCATGTTCAAGTCCGAAAGTGCTGCCATCAGTTCCTTGGCATCGACATTCCCTGAGTTATCCTTGTCGAGCACCTTCATCAGGGAATCAACATCAGCCATCCTACGTTTCCAGACCAGACGTTGAATTTGAAAAAGGAAAACCACTTACGTTACTGGCATTGTGCAACTCGCTGTCGTGAGAGAACTCGCGGTCTGCCGAGTGGCGAAGCGGAGGACCGAAAGTAAGATAGTGCGACCTAGAATGTGCGCCCTGATGCAATGAGCAGAATCGGCGTTTGACACCGTAATGTCTGCTGTATGATACAAAGGCAGATTGCGATTCCAAGGCTCCTGCGACGTCACGACGGCGCGGCGCATTTTACGATCAATAAACGAACACCAATGGGAGGAGAGTGCTAAGGCAGTGTGTGTGAATGCGCTCCAAAACCAGGCTGCGGTACCTTAAGATAAGAAAAACCTGTAATTTTCGGCTACCCTTCAGGCGTAATTGATGCTTGAATACCAAGTTCATAGAGTCCGGTAGTGGCGTTAAACACGGTTCGTAAGACGTTGGTGTAAGGTTTCGTTTTAAGTGGAGGTTCTCGGCAACGTTTGCCATAGTTTTGCTTTGGGTAATATTCAAAACTGCTGGTTATATCACGACGCTTCTGCTAGATTTGTTGTCGATACTCCTCTCACGGATGAGTTTTGTGCAAAAGCGTTTTTTGATCGGAAGCGAATGCTGTTCGCCCGCTGTCTATGTCACCATAGATTCGCGCGCACTGCTTATCAGGTCTTTTGATCATGAAGCACATTCCTTCCATTAAATTCGGTTGAGTCGCCTTTATTTAATTATGAATTTACTCGATTAAGTCCCCCCGTCAGTTTTGTACCAAAACACCTGATTTGTGTGAACAGTTCAGATGGCGCTTTTTACTTCAAAGCACGAAAATTGGGGAAGTCAGTTGCACATATTTCAGCAAAAATATTCCTTGGAAGCTTTCTTTTATCCTCGCCGGATTTATATATTAATTATAAATATTGTACTGAATGCCAGCTTAGAGACATTTTTAAAACATAAAAACAGTGCAAATCGGGCAGGCAGTGAAGAAACATCTGAGGATTAAATATGGGTTTTAAGTTTTTGTGGTGGATGGGGATGCCCAGGAGAAAAAAAACTGCAGCAGTACCCTAAGACATACAAAACCTGAAATGTGTTTAATGTTTGAGTATTAACTTAAGAGAGGCCAGTAATCGCCTTAAATAAGGTTCGTAAGAAGGTGAAACAGGGTCCCACTCTAAGTAAGGGTTTGGGGCAAATATCGGCAATAGTTTCAATTTTGATTATGCTCACAGCTGCTGGTTATATTCGGACACGTCTGCTAGGGTTATCGTCGAGAATCTTCTAACGGACGAGTTATATGCAAAAGCTTTTTTCGATAGGAAGTGAATGATGTTCGCTTGGTTATCATATATCCGCTCAGGCTACTCAGCAGGTTTTTGAGTATAAAATACATTTCGTTTCCTGAACTAAGTCGACTTTCCTGTACTTAATTATAATTTTATTTGATCAAGCTCCTGTCAGCTCTTTACTAGGACAACTGATTTGTGTGGTATTTTAGGTAGCACTTTTTATGTCCAAACATAAGATAAGGGTAGCTCGGTAGCACATGTTTCGTAAAAGAAACTATTCCTTGAAAGTGTTCGTTTACCATCGTCAGGTTTTTATGATAATAATAATAATAAATATTTTATTGAACACGACTTTAGGAAAATTTTCAGAATAGATATATAGCGAGGATCGTGTAGGCAATGAAGAAACTCCTGAGGAAGAAATGCAGTTATAAGGGTTTTTGAGAAATTGGGATTGTTCAAGTTAGAACAACTGTAGCCCGTGAAATGATGGCATACCAAAACGAGAATAATGGGCACTAGTGCAGTAGGAGTTTTCAGTCTCCACTTCTTGTCATGAAACTAGGACTTTGAACTAAATAATTGGGCTCGAATACACAGGGGAGGTCCATCAGTTGATGAACGTATCCTCTGAATGATGGGCTGTAGACTCAGCGTCATTTGGTTCAAGATAAGTTCTTGCAGATGGACCAGAGACCATGAAATCCATAATTACGGAAGATCCGAAAAATTTTTGAATGTACTCCGGAAGATCCGAAAAATTTTTGAATGTACTCCGGAAGATCCGAAAAATTTTTGGATGTACTCCGAATGCAGAAAATAAGTGACAGTTTGCTTGAGTAAAATATTCTCTTGCGGGATTGTTATATTTCTGGGTAATTTAATTTAAATTACATTTGCGTTCACAGAAAAGAACTGACGATATTTAATTGTGCGCGAGAGAGGAGGAAATGGATTACCCCGCAGTGGCCAAGATATTAAAAAGTAGTCAGGGAATTAAAAGTCTGGCAGTTCAAAAAGTTAAACAGTAAAAAAGTCCCTTTTTAATTTGCAAAGCTGCAAGCGATCAAGGCTTGTAAGTCCATGAAGTTTTTGGTACCCCGGCTTTCGGCGTTCCGAACTTAATACTCTTTTGGCAGGACGGAGCTGGACGAATTCAACTTTCTACCCATCGCCAGCGTTCGGGAGGTTTACATAAAAGCAAAGGGTTTTTCAGGTCAGGTCTGCCGTATATTTTACATAGGCGGGTTCTAATGTCATTAGTTGTATAATCCCCTAGGATAAAACCGGCCATTCTGCTCGTTTTGGAGCCTTGATTCGTCCCCTTCATCAGATAGGGTTCTTCAGCGTGCAAAACAGACTCCCTAACTTTACTATCCACATATCTGAAATAAATCGATTCAAAACGCCAATATCCCTTTTATTTAAATACGAATAAAGAATTGTGTGGGAGATGGCGTAGGTGGCTGGCGCGGCTGGACCCGCACTTAGGTGTACCACCAGACCCCTGGTTCACAACAAGTACTTTGCCAGCATTTTATACAACAAAGAAAAGAAAGGGGCACTCCACGGAACCTAAATTGGCGCAGCGACGGCGTGCGACTGGGCCTGCAGCGATAACCCTGGCCCACAAAACGCATTGACCAGGATTTAGACCTCAACGAAAAAGGACGACGGCTGACGAGGCCGGGCCGTCCCTAGGCGTGCCGCCATACCCGGATAAGATCCCATGGACTGAGGATGCCATAGAATGGTAGTGGGCGCCCACCGATCGTTCTTACGGAAATCACTCGTTCCGTTCTACCTTACGGGCTCTCTCTCGATCCCAACCAGCAGCCCCACAGCGACGAATGATATAGGGAGTATGTCATTACCAACAAAGACAAGGGAGACTGGAATGGTTATTTCTGGCTTATTAGTCGTCGGCAGCCATTCATACCCAACCCCGAAGAGTGTAACACCCGAAGCTCGAACTCGCGACCTGTTAGTTAGAAGTCCACGCCTCTGACCACTGGGCCACGAGCCCCTTGTCCTGTCGGGTTCGATCGGGAATATACAACGGTAATGGGACGCTCATCGATCGTTCTTACGGAACTCACCCGTTCCATTGTGCCTTACGGGCTCTCTCTCGAGCCCAGCCAGCAGCCGAACAGCGGTGCATTACATAGGCAGTATGTTATTACCGACAAAGAACGGAACGCGTGAGTTCCATAAGAACGATCGGTGAGCTTCCCCTACCACTCTAGGACACTCTCAGTCCATGGGATCCCATACAGGCCACATTATGAGGAGCTGTTGCAGCCTGACTCTAATACCACATCTCAGCCACTCCACGTAAACACATATGCTGGGCCGAATGCGAGGTCCAAGTTATCTGTCAGTTGGAAGTCTTCGGAGCCCACTCTGTGAGGCACATGATGACCATGGCCACTCGCGACGGTCGAGCGTTCAAATAAGGGGGGGAGGCAATAATTGAAAAAGTTGCAGTTCAAGGTTTCATTAGTTTATGAAGTATTGTACGTGGGTTTACAACAACTACACTACCTACACAACAACACTACCTAAACTTTCTGCCTCCGAATGTCGGACCGACTCATCGACCTTCCCTGACTTAGAATGTTTATCAAAATCCGCAAAGACACGACGGTGACTTCTGCGTGAATTTGTTTAAAGTGAAACAAATCTCAATAACCTGTTTGGGTGTGACATGTCCGACCCGGTTCCCAAATCCACTTTAACCAGCCCTCAAATAAAGAGGAGATCCTAGATCTGACATAGCCGGGAGGGACACGAAGGCCACACTTGACTTATCCCGTCAATTGTTAAACTTCCTAACCAGGAGGTTTAGCACGCAGTGATAATCCAGCGACGTGTATAGTGAGAAAGCCAAACGTTGAGCCGGAGTCTGATCATCCACCTGACCTGACGCGCATTTCCTACTGACGACTGATGCTGCACGCAGCTTTGGCCCGACCTGACTTTCGCAGCCTATCCTTCATCCGGTGCAACATCGGCTTGGTCCCTTCTACGTCTTCTACGCGTCCACTATTCAGGGTTTGGTTCTGTCTCTGTTTAGGGTTTCGGGCATCTATCCAAAATGTCAGACGGGAAGTGTATCTTTGCAAAGTCTGAGTATCCCTCGCCTAATATCTTTTGTTGCTCGCCAAATAGATGTGCATATTCCTAAGCACACCATTGGTGTTCCTCGTTACCATAGAGTGCATTAACATGCATCTTATATGGTCCTGATGTGCTGTGGCCCTGGGCAACAAGCTGTGACACATTGGTACACGACAAATACAATTTGGACAAGAAGTCGTCCTCAAAGAACGTTGTCCTAAAAGTTCTGCTATATTTCGCCTACTGAGTGACGTAAATGGTAAAGTTCTCACGAATTAAAGAGTTATATCTGACGAGCCCCTGGCCTCAAAGGTGGCAAGTTAAATTGAGCAGTGAATAATATAGACATTCTGAGCGTTAAGTAACCTGACCACAGAGCGCGACAGCAAAGCAGGCCAGTAAGGCGGGTTGCACAAGTGTGTTGTTTTTCGTCACATTCAAACAAGCCATCAAGGCAACGAAAAGGGGACTAAATTCTAAAAGGTAAATTAGTCCGGTACCTCATCACAGTACACCCCCCCCTACTAGACCGTAGGGCGATTTAATACGGCACCGGAGGATATTCATAAGTCTAGAAAAAATGCGTAACTCAACGATCGGAGAAATGAACGTGACGGCCACTGCCAGTGATGTAAGCAGGAGGTACATCGAAAAGGATTGATTGCGTGCTATGGTGGAGGATGATGATGCAGTTGGATGCTGTGGACATGTATGGAGAGGAACTATGCGGGACGGAGGGGTTGAGGGCAAGGGAGGGGAAAAGCGAGGAAGTGGGCAGGGTTAATGAGCAGGGGAAAGGGAAGATGGAGGAACAGGGGTTAGCGGTGCTGCACCCACTCCGTGGGGTTGCCAGTGCACTTGGTCGCTTGCGACAATCAAACGGTCGCCGTTTTTTTTGTCAGTATGTGGTCCCAGAAATCTTTTTGCCAGGCAATATAGCTGCTTAGGATTAACCGCTGATATTCGTTTGCATGCAGCGGAACAGGTATTTGAAACTTCTTATACGTGTTTGAGGAGGTGCGAGGCGTAGTTCATTCGTTTATCTGCTGATACTTTGGTTCGGGCGGTAGTGAAGCTCTCCACGGTAGGTGATATGAAGGGTTGTTATTGTTGCTAGTTTGTTTAAATATGACGTGTCGCATTTTATGTTATTGTAGATACCAGCAAACCTCTAGCCTCGGTTTCGTCTTAGGATACTTTTTGTTGCATATTGATAGGTGGTGTAAGTGAAGAGGGAGGGGGGGGGGAGCACCGGAACATTATTTTTATTGTCCTGAGCTTTCGAACTCGGGCAGGAGCCTACCGTTAGAGATAGTAACAGCAACGAGACAAACTACAGTTATAGAGCGCGTAGGCCAATCATCGACCGACGGCGCAAGGCTGGGGTGACTGCGCAGGGCTCTATACGCCGGCGCCAGATCGATAAATCGATTGACTGAGCTCTCATCTGAAGCCCAGGCTTTAATCAATTCTCGGCTTGTTCTGTTTCCGGCGTAGGCGACTGTTTTCGTGGCTGTCACGTTAAACTCGAGACCCTTTCCGTAGGCGTGGTCGGCCACTTGCGGTAATGCGTTGCCTCGTCGTACAGCCACTCAGCTTCCCGAGGGGGGGGCAGTTGGTTTCCGGTGGGAGGTTCACGTAGCAGACGCTCGTGTGTACTTCATGTCACTCAAACGCAGCCTCGGCTGGCATACCCATGAGATATCTGGGCCAATCCACTTAAAACTTACCTCACGAGGTTAGACAACCAATTCAGTTCCTTTTCCGGGCTTATCAGGCCTAAACATGGTTGTTTACCACGGTTGCATAGCAGGCTGCGCGAACGTCGAGGTCAGACTGTGCTGCATGATGTCTGCAACGATAACCTTTCCTGACAAAACAAGCAGATGACTTCATGTAACCCGATGTTCACAGTCTGAATTCTAGCCACATCGTTTTTTCTAACCCGTTCCTCGTTCCTTATGTGCCGCTGATTTGTTTTTTTTCCCGTTTGTAAACAGAAACGACCAACGTCATCCATTAACGTCAGAAATTTTTTTGAAAACACCAACGTCAAAAGGTGACGGGAATTTTGGGAATTTTGTGCATCTTTTGCGTAAGCTGCCGATCTCTTGAGGTCATAATCATGCGAAATTAACGATATTAACAGTTCAGTCAATTTACACGGAAATCCATCTGCTTCCAGGGACTAATAGCGTAACATTCTCAGGCTTTCAACAGCAGTCGCTAGTGTCTGAATTACGATTAACCTGTTCTAATTCTTTTTCAAGCTGAGTCTCGACGCTGTGGGCACATACAGTGCGTGACCGATCTCATGAAATGTTGGCTGAAATTCTGAACTGCGTTTAGGTCTAGGATGGGTTTATAAGGAAGCATTGTAATATTACTTGTTATGTAGACTAATCCTATAGTACTTCGGACTCGACAGGATGTTGGCTTTCGAATGCACTTCTTTCTGATCTCCCGCAGAAATGCCCGTCAACCATCTCTTGAGAGGCGGAGGCAGTGAGAGGAGAGAAAAATCGATCAGCATGAGGCCGACCAAAGTGACACGTCACTTGGGATTTCTAGCGGATTAAGTACATTTTACGCTTTGACAATTGAGAGCCGACCAAGCTCTTCGAAATGTCAGCATCGAAATAAACCTGCTCCGGTTCGGCCATCTTCTTCTTCTTCTTCTTCTTCTTTTTCTTCTTCTCCTTTTTCTTCTTCTTCTTCTTCTTCTTCTTCAAAAAATGAATACTTAAATGGCATGCATTTTCCACATTGATTTTTGATGGTCTTATAAATTCAAATATATTTTTAGAAAACACAGACAGAAATATGTTTCCTTTTACGTTTTTTGGTAGAAAATCACACTGTCTTTACATTTTATACTCGAAAAAGTGTATAATTATGTTTTGAAAAAATTCCTAGCTCTCAAATAATTTTGGGTCTGATCAGAATTTGCATTAACGTTTGGCGATTTAAGTCTACAAGATGCATGCGTTCCACATAAGGAAAATCATATATTCCTTTTCTTTAAGAAGATACTGTATAAAGTTTATAAAATCTAGCAATCTATAAGGGCTGTTGTACATTTCACGAGGAACATCGATGAACGGATACGTTCGATGGTGTATATATGGACATCAAACGGTCTTCAAAATCTCATAATTTGAAATTTATTTTAAAACCTTAGGATAGCCTTCCTTAGGATATGAATTACAAAGATAGTGTGGTTTTCTACCAAACTAGTAAGAGGAAAGATATTTTGTATATATTTCCTATAAAATATATTTGGATTTATAAGGTCAACGAAAATTAGTGCGAAAAATGCATGCTACTTAAGCAATCAATTTTTACCGAGTGTGGTTTCTGCAGGAGAACGAAAGGAAATCCTTTCAAAAGCCGACATCCCGGCTGCATCCTAAAATGTTCTGCAGGTCGGTTGTTCTGTTGATGGAGACGTTCCATGCCAAAAATTTCAACTGCTGCTACACCTGCATCAGTCGTTTTCGTCGTAACACTGCTGGGACAAATTGCAAACTTGACAACAGAACGGCAGGAAAATTAAGCAGGCAGTCCTGACCGAGCGCTAAGGCGGATCCAGATGCACCAAGTTTTCGTATATACCGAGAAAAGAGCTTTTGTCGGAAACCAGTATTTGCCAATGGGGAATATGAGGCATTTTTTGGCGAGCTTTGTGTCTGCAGCTTCCTTTTTTGATACCATTTGGATAGCTTATTAAAACAAAATTTATTAGCATACCTAATTTAGCCACTTGTTGGAGTAGGAGGGGTCAGCGATCGGGTGAATGACCCCAAACACACACGAGCAGCCAAAGGTGCCTGTCTTACGGGAAAGGTGGTAATAGGTGTTTTACGGGCGGGACCTATGTATGCATAGAGGAATGGCAAAATAAATATAGATAATTGATAAATTCGTTTTTCGAGTGGAAAAGTTTTAATGCATTGACATATATCAACCGAAATTAAATAGGGCAATAAGAAAATAAACACTAAGGGTCTACAGCAATCGTATCTCAACTCTCTGAGCTGGGGTCATTGTAGATAATGCACCCCACTGTCTACAACAGACGACCAAACTTTGTACGATGAAACACCAGACCGAAACAATTGTGCCGGACTAAATCCAACTTAAATAAGTATAGTATATATTCTTTGTATGCTACAGATGCTTGGGGGCCTTCAATCGATTCTCACCTAGGAAGAAGAAGACAGCGCAAGCAGAGCTCGAAGCAGGCGCCAGGAAGCGAGTGAGGATGGAGTATAGGTATTCTCCCCGCGACACGGCCACTCGCTAGATTAGTAGGAAAAGGAGGGTGCAGTCACAAATGGAAGGCCACGGACGGGACCGCGTGGCACTTCGCACTGCATGACCATTGTAGGGGAACCGATGGATTTCTGGTCCGTCCGAACAATTCCGCTAGCACGTCTTCCTGGTCACTCGCTAGATTAGGATAATAAAGGGATCGCAAACAGGTGTCGAATCAGGCGAAGAGAAGCGCGTGTGAGCTGATACCTGAAGTATCCTAGGCCGGCGTGTAAGCACTCCTCCCCCCGTGACACGGTCACTCGATGTAGTAAAGTGGTAAGAAAGGTGCAAGCACGTAATATTTGTAAAGTGAGAATACTCGCATCTAATAAGATTGTTTCAGGAGGCTAGTAATATTATTTTTAATCAAGTGGAGCTGCAGAACCAAACGTCGCCCACTTTCTCCCCGGTACGAAGTTGAAGCAGGTGTGTAAAGCAAGATCTCGCATTCCTTCATTACTAAACAGCTACTTGATAGTGGTCATTCTGTTGACCCTAAAACATCCTTCCGAGTACTTGTTCGGGCACAAACAACGCGGACATTGCGTTTCTTGGAGGCGGCCTATGTACGGCGGGCGAAACCAGACCTATGTAAACAGCTGGAACATATGGTCAGACTCACATTGCCGTGGTAACCTTTAGCTCCTTGATTTTCACATTTTTCCTTCCTTCTTTGCTCGCTTACAACTTCTCACTATCCTTTCCATATTGTGCTAAAGTTTCTAATTCTATTGATTAGCCTGCATCACACTAAACCATGAATTTCAATGTTTTTGCATTGATTTCCTGCACGAATCCCAACTGTTGTATTCTTCTCACTCATTATTTATGTTATGAAGCGATAGAATGTACCTGATGAACGGTCGTGCACATTGCTCGTGCCAATAAATCCTGCTTTGCGTGCTTGCT
>CACRXP010000214.1:75285-88328 GCA_902702965.1 Spirometra erinaceieuropaei
AGCAAGCACGCAAAGCAGGATTTATTGGCACGAGCAATGTGCACGACCGTTCATCAGGTACATTCTATCGCTTCATAACATAAATAATGAGTGAGAAGAATACAACAGTTGGGATTCGTGCAGGAAATCAATGCAAAAACATCGAAATTCATGGTTTAGGGTAATTCAGGCTAATCAATAGAATTAGAAACTTTGGCACAATATGGAAAGGATAGTGAAAAATCGTAAGCGAGCAAAGAAGGAAGGAAAAATTTGAAAATCAAAGAGCTACAGGTTACCACGGCAATGTGAGTCTGACCATATGCTCCAGCTGTTTGCATAGGTCTGGTTTCGCCCGCCATATATAGGCCGCCTCCAAGAAACGCAATGTCCGAGTTGTTCGTGCCCGAACAAGTGCTCGGAAGGATGTTTTAGGGTCAAGAGAATGACCACTATCAAGCTGGTGTTTACTAATGAAGGAACGCAAGATTTTGCTTTACACACCTGCTTCAACTTCGTATCGGGGAAAAAGTGGGCGACGTTTGGTTCTGCAGCTCCACTTGATTAAAATCATATTGCTGGCTTCCTGAAACAAGCTTAATTGATGCGAGTACTCTCGCTTTACAAATATTAAGTGCTTACACCTATCTTGCCACTTTAATATATCGAGTGACTGTGTCAGGGGGAAGGAGTGCTTTCACGGGCATAGGTTACTTCAGGTTTCAGCTCAAACGCGCTTCTCTTCGCCTGATTCGACACCTGTTTGCGATCCCTTGCGAGTGGCCAGGAAGGCATGCTAGCGGAATTGTTCGGACGGACTAGAAGTCCATCGGTTCCACTACAATGGTCATGCACTGCGAATTACCACGCTGCCCCCTCCATGGCCTTCCATTTGTGACTGCACCCTCCTTATCCTACTAATCTAGCGAGTGGTCGTGTCGCGGGAAGAATTTCTATACTCCATTCTCACTCGTTTCCTGGCGCCTGCTTCGAGCTCTGCTTGCGCTGTCTTTTTCTTCCTAGGTAAGAATCGGGTGAAAGCCCCCAAGCATCTGTAGCATACAAAGAATATATACTATACTTATTTAGGCAGAATGCAATTACCGAGAAAGACGAGGGAGACTGGAATGGCCATTTCCGGCTTATTAGCCGTCGTCAGCCAGCCATACCCAAGCCCGAAGTGTGGAACACCCGAGCCTCGAACTCGCGACCTGTTGGTTTAGAAGTCCACGCCTCTACTCACCGGACCACGAGCCCGTTTCGTCCGGCACAACTGTTTCGGTCTGGTGTTTCATCGTACAAAGTTTGGTCGTCTGTTGTAGACAGTGGGGTGCATTATCTCCAATGACCCCAGCTCAGAGAGTTGAGATATGATTGTTGTAGACACTTAGTGTTTATTTTCTTATTGCCCTATTTAATTTCGGTTGCTATATGTCAATGCATTAAAACTTTTCCACTCGAAAAACGAATTTATCAATTATCTATACTTATTTTGCCATTCCTCTATGCATACATAGGTCCCGCCCGTAAAACACCTATTACCACCTTTCCCGTAAGACAGGCACCTTTGGCTGCTCGTGTGTGTTTGGGGTCATTCACCCGATCGCTGACCCCTCCTACTCCAACAAGTGGCTAAATTAGGTATGCTAATAAATTTTGTTTTAATAAGCTAACCAAATGGTATCAATAAAGGAAGCTGCAGACACAAAGCCCGCCAAAAAATGCCTCATATCTCCCATTGGCAAATTCTGATTTTCGACAAAAGCTCTTTTCGCGGTATATACGAAAACGTGGTGCATTTGGATCCGCCTTAGCGCTCGGTCAGGACTGCCTGCTTAATTTTTCTGCCGCTCTGTTGTCAAGTTTGCAGTTTTTCCCAGAAGTGTTACGACGAAAAGGACTTAGGCGGGTGTAGCAGCCGTTGGCATTTTTGGTATGAAACGTCTCCTTTAACAGAACAATCGACCCACAGAACATTCTAGGATGCAGCACTTTCTAGTGCTGAAAATTTCAGTATCTGACTTGATGCTTGATTGTGCTTGGAGCTTCGTTACCCCAGTGGCAGTTTTCGTCATCAAAGAAAATGAGAACAAGGGAGGCACGTGATTTGGTGCGACAGCCAGTTGCGGAGGGTAAGCTACCGACAGTGTACTTTGATGTCTGCATGTGCATCAACTTAGCGCGCTCAAGGCCTCGCTTTGTACAGCGGAGAGGAAAAAGCCGATGAAAAAAAGACTGTGATGCTACCAGTTCTCTTGTTGTAACAACTTTCCCAGACTCACAAGGTAGACTAAATTGAGCCTCCGTAGCTCCAGTCTGTCATTTCAAAGACAACTGAACTGAAAACTGAATAAGATTTTCCGTCAGTTTTTAGTAGAAAGAAGCAGGCATTTTTAAGATCCCCTTATGTAAAAGCGTCCCCAAGAGCACGGTTTGCCATCCCCGACGAGAATAAACATTACCTGGCTGATGAAGCAGTTTCTAGTATAGGGTTTTTATCTTTCTCATAGTTTTGCAGACGATACATTTAACATTTTTTCGAATTTTGGGTTTGCTGCAAAGAAAAAGTTGCGGGGTACAGGTAAATGCGTTCCAAATCCCAGAAAGGTCATAGGTTTTACTCCTTACTGATGCAGTTTTCTGGATATTTTCTGTTATGCAGTCAGGTGTACTGACTTTTCATACGAAGCTCCTTGCTTGCGCATAAAGGGTACCGTTACCTACCCAGCCGGAAAATCTGGACTCCGTTTTCGTGCTGAATTATTGCAGCAATTAAGAGGCATGAGATGTACAAATTAAAGTTAGTTGCATCAAAAAATGTTAGTAAAACAAGGCAGTCTAACCATGCATCGAAGTCTTCTGACGCATACTTACATTAATTAGCAGTCATATGAAGCCCGAGTTAGAGAACATTCCATTCCCAGAACGGACCGTGTGAGGATATTGCTTATCCAACCGACCACATGCTCATTTGTAGTTGCCTACATAAATGAGGAGTTTGCAACATTTTAAGAGAGAGGACGCCTTTCTTTCGCTGGGCACTGCAAAAACGTATCCGAGAAACTATTGTACGTTGAATGAATCAGTGTTTAGGCTACAATTGCGATGAAAACAATTATTCATGGTCAAAAAATTGAAGATAACAGTGATAGCTGATAGGGCTAATTTGAAAACATTAGCGTTTCTTGATAGTAATAAACTGACAAGTGCCAAGAAGCAGTTCAGAAGGAGAGGCGATTGCTAGAACGAAAATTTTATTGGTCTTGCATTTCAGTTTCATACTCTCACCCATCATCAGAGACAGTCGCAGATAAGAGTAGGGGGGGGACATAACGGGTGCAGTATTTTTAGCACGTAGTTGCCGTGACACCACATGAAAACTATAATTAGCAGCTCTCGGGTTCATCGCTGGGTGTCGTAATCAGTGTGACGATTGATTGTCAGCCCACGTCTGAGTTGTTAGTGGCGGCGATCTCATCATCCGTGGCGGCGGGATGATTAGTCAGAAAATTAACCCGCTGTCACTGGGGTTGATGCTTACCGAGCCTTCCCCATATGACTGATTCCCCTGTCTAGGGAATATTTCAGCACAGAATATGGTGACGGGACGTCAGTGCGCTCGTCGACGTACTGCGGGCTTGAGAAACATGAATTGATCTGCTCGCGGCTCACGCAGTCGTCATCTGTTGCGAAGATTTTGCCTTCTGAAAACCCGAAAATATGGCCCGGTCTCGTCGAATGTGTAGCTATCTGAGAGTTAGCGTCTCTCTTTCACTTCTGATGAGTGCTCAGCCATTCGCGTCTGGGGTAATCTTCCAGTTTCTCCGACGCAGATAGGCAATATATAGCGGTATATCGGTGAGTTGGGACGCATTACAATGAAACCGATGACGAATTTTCTGAATTATGATAAGCTCGACGGGTACTGGAAGCGAATGGCCGTCTGCGCAACTTTGTCCACTAGCGCATATGCAAACGACACGCGAGACTAAATCCATCCTGCCCTAGATGTTAGCGAGCTCTTCCGCACGTGGAGAAAGTCTCGAAAGTCGACAGTCGCCTTCTCACTCCGTTTGAAGTTTGGGTTACAAACAGCCGGAGGCAACTATCAGGCACCAGGTCATGAGACCGAAAGACCCACTGTCATGTCTGGAGTCGTTCACCGGATCTATTAAATTTGCAGACAGAGTGACTACTTCCGGTAAACTGGGAGATTTCTCTGCTAAGCACGCAACAGAAGTGAGAAGGAGAGACGGTAACTCTCAGATGGCTACTCATTCGACGAGATCGAGCCATATTTTCAGGTTTCAAGAAGGCAAAATCTTCAAAAAAGATGAGAACCGCGTGAACCGCGAGCATCTCGAATCATGGTTCTCAAGCCTATGGTCCATCGACGAGCGCAATTCCCTCCCGTTACCTTATTCTGTGCTAAGACTTTCCCTGGACATGGAAATCGGTCACGTTGGGTGTGCGCGGATGAGCAACTATTCCAATAGCATAGAGCCATATTGCCAGGTCATCATTGCGCCAACATCCAACACTGACGATGAAATCTTGGCCATTATCGACTCGGACGTGGACTGACAGGCCATTATTGCGTCATTCATGACCCCCAGCTGTGGTCACGATAGCTGCTAATTTAAGTACTCGAGTGCATCCCCAACAAATGCGTACTAGAAATACAGCAGCGCTTGTGCCTTCATTACCTTTTCTGTGAAGGTCTCTGATGATAGCTGCCAGTAAGCATCCGAAACGTCAAGCCGATAAACTTCGCGTTCGAGCTATCGCACGTTCTTCTTCTTTTGAAAATTAGGGCTTGCCCATACACCAGCATTTCACGTTGGGCCGTAGACAAGACAGGAATCTTGCCTTTTAAATATTGCTGTAAGAAATGTCAAGTATGTACGGTACAATGTGAAATTTGAGATTAAGTCTTAAAATTGGAGATAATAATTTCGACTTAACGGGCTGGGGAGGAGCCAAGGAATAGCCCTATGTTATAAGAGCCACCTCCACCTCGTATATTCAATAAGTGAGGTTTTAATAAGGCCGCTCATTAGAGTTCAGTCCAAGGAAAGCTGACAAAAATTTATCCCTGCGCGTGTTTAAATTTGCGAAATTTCTGTACACATGCCCCTACAGGCGTTATTTCTACGTAAAATGGGCACATCAAAATCACTTGCCTTGATCCTGGGTTTCTAGAAACATACAGATTTCACATATCTGACCCGATACATCTGGCTCTCGCAAAGGTAAATAACTTAAAACTCTATTTCGGAATGACATCATTTTAACAATAACAGATGAAAAGGTTTGTTACCTTGATCTCATCTTAAGCTGTTGTCAAGTTCTTTGCTCACGTCTGAGTGCGCATGAAAAGGATCGACTTACGCGACAAGTCGCGCTGCGTTTTGGCTTGCAGTTCAAAAGGGCGCTCTGCTGACTCTAGATGAGACAAACCGCAAAACAACAAGTACCACCGAATCCTGAAGGAATAAGTGAAAGAGTTTAAGTGCAGAGCAAAAAGGGTCTCTGTTGCCGCGTCGTTAAGGACGCTTTTAGCCCCCGGTTTTCAGACAAATGAGAACAACTTTAGAGTTGTGAAAATTCCCATAGCAATATCCGGAAGACCAGTTGGCGAGCAAACGTTGCTTTCGATAAATTCTATTCTGGCCAGTAGAACTATATGGAAACAGGATACAGTGAAACATGGCAGTGATTGAAAAATCGACAAAAGTTAGCTTTAAAACACAGGCTAGACAAGAGCAGAAGGGCACAGAAAGTTGCATGTGGTAAGTCGACCTTTGACCACGGTAAGCGCGTAGCCTGATCGAGATTCTTCTGGGCGCATAGGGCCGGTTTTCGTAACCTGATTGCGGTCGCTTCTGTTTTTGCTAACAGGCGCTTAGGGTAGCTCGATGAGACAATATAAATCACATGAAAAGCTTCAGCGGAGTCCACACGATGCCTTGAAGCGCCCAGCTGAACCTCGTTCAGGTTGCGCGCTTACCGAGGCCAAAGATTGACTAACCACATACAATTTTCTGCCATCTTTCGCTCTTGCCCAGTCTGTGTTTTAAAACTATTTTTTATCGATTTTTTAATCATTGCAATGTTTGACTGTACCCCGTTCCCACATAATTGTACTGGCCTGAAGATAACAATTTTATTGTCGAGATATTGACGATTTTTCAAATTCATGAAGCGTGGTGTCAAGCAGCAACCTCAGATATCTTAATATGCAGTTGAATTAGCCACCATTTGAAAGCTTTTTCGTACTGACAGTGACTACCACCTCAGACCTTGATGCAAATAAGTATTTGAATTATCTAATTGGGGTGAAAAGAGCAAGTCAAACAGAGAGCAGACACCCACGGTTTTCCCAAAGAGACTGAGGGATTTCGGCTCAAGCAGTCATACTAACTTCTGAACTGATCCTATAAAGCTTCGTTGCGGAAAAGTTACTCCAAATCAGCACATTAATTTCTAAGGGGCTGAAAATTTGGGGTAATCTGAATCCGGGAGTAAGGACAAAAATCGCATGTTTATCTTATGTCATCCCTCTTTTCTTCAATGACGGCGAAATGCCGATCTCGTAATGCGGTTAGCGTGGGAACGATAAGAGTTGGTAGCCCACTGAGACACTTATACAGCATGTTAGCTTCTCACATATTCATTTTATACCTAACTGTACGAACCTGATGATGAATTACCAAGAAACGAATTTCCTGAAGTTCTTGCAAAGTGCATAACCAAAACCTGGGGTCATTTCAATGTGTACAGAAGAAATCTAGGTAAACACAGGCTGAATAGTGCTGCCCTTGGACCGTAGACAGTTTTTTTGCATGGCGCGTGCCCAAAGTCATAAGCAATAGTTGGGATGATAAAATGCTGAAATCGTTCGTTAAATGAGTTTGCAATACTGAATAAAATACAGTAGTGCCTGCACGCCGACATAATTGCTTAGAGTGTGCATGTCTACGACCACGTGCACAAGTTTCGCACGTGATGAAGCGAGCATTTTCCTGTCATATTTGGGGATAAGATGTGGTTATGTAGCCCAACCTGACTGACACAATACTGTTGGGGTTAGGGTTAGGGCTAGGTTTTGGGGGTTATATTAAGGGGTTAGGGCAGCTATTTCTCAACCACTTAAAGTACAAACGCGCATTCCCAATAGCCTTTATTTTGCATACAACTACTTGATCTCGTCACCTGTGCGTTCCCCGTCCCCACCTGTACAAACCCCTATTACCACCAGTCCCGTATTACAGGTGGCTGGTGTGTGTTTACTTCAGGTGGGGCTACATACCCACATCTGATAGATATGTGTCTATGATTATGGCTAAGATTGGGGTTTGGTTTAGGACACGGAAATAATGATGCTAAGGCGATGCTACCTACGTCAGGGCGAGGACGTTCCTATTCCCTGGTACTATCAGGGGCCGTATAACCGATCACTATCCATCCTACTCAAGCCCGTGTCACTGGTAACTAATATGAATCCCAGCCACCGGGGATGTGTCCATTCGGCGGATCTCGCGGTGGACGTTGTCACCTGCAGCGGTCGAACTGCAGTATGTGGGATAGCTCATGAAATGTCAACCGAAATTCTGAAATGCCTTTTCGTTTCGAAAGGATTAATTAAGTACGGTCATGAAACTAGATAGCCTGCAACATAATTCTATAATATTTCAGTTACCCCAAGATGCCAGCTTTTGAAAGAACTTTCTTCGGGCTGCATCCAATAACTATACTCTTCAAAAAATGACTACTTATGTAATATGCAATTTTCTCATTGATTTTCGATGCCCTTGAAAATTCAATTATATTTCATGGAAACCATGCGTACAGATATTCATTCTTTTACTTATTCGGTAGACAATCACGTCTTCTTCCAATTTCATACTCAAAAGAAGAGTATAATTCGGTTTTAAAAAACATTTCTAATTCCCGAATAATTTAGAACCCGACCTGCTGCTACACTTGCATTCAGGGTTTCAAAACTACAAGCTGTATATTTTTCGCGTACGGAATGCCACACATTTCTTTACGGTAATAAAAGGGAGACTATATGGAGTTCATAAAATTTAACAGTGGATTTGATACATTTTGTTAAGTTTACAAGCCACATTGGTAAATGCAGAGACATGACGATTTATGAACGGACATTTCAAGGTATTTAGAATTCCCACAATTAGAAACAGTTCAAAACCGAATTATATCCATCCTTCAAGTGCATAGGTAAAAGAAGACGTAAATTTCAACCGCAGGAGCAAAAAATATATATTTGCTTGCATGTTTTTCATGAAATATAATTGGACTTTTAGGGGCTTCGAAAATAAATGAGAAAAATACATGCTAATTAAATAGTCATTTTTTGCAAGGTATATTTTTGCATGCAGCTGGAGTGAAGTTCATCCCAAAGGCAGTATCCTGAGGTAACTGAACTATTATAGAATTTTGTTGCTGGCTGACTAGTTTTACAACTCTACTTAATTAGTCTTTTCGAAACGAAAACGCATTTTGGAATTTCGGTTGACATTTCATGAGTTAGTCCACCTACTGTATCACCATGAGTTTCCCACTCAAGAACCCCTTTTGCCTTGTCCTCCGCCGCCGAATTTACTGAAGTGTAGCCGCCAGCCCCAAGGAGGATCGCATAAAGCTAAACCAACGACGGACCCTGCCTGCGTTTAGAAATAAACCTCATGTTCCAGGAACTTGACGTCAATAAAGAAAAAGTGCGGCTAACAGCCGCACATCGATGCGACAGAAGTGACAACGGCAGTCATCCTCTGTGCCTTCCTTACATGTTCAGGCATGCGCTCGCAGCCTCTCCGACGTGGTCATCTCTCTTGATTTATTACACTCTTGTCAACAAGAAAAACACACTAACCTGCGCCACGTGGCGAAGGCTTCTCCAACTGACAGTGAGCGTTGAAGGTCGTAAGGTTCCTTCCTATTTGCTGCTGGCGCTTGCGTGGTGTGACTTGTATGTTTTTCCGACAACGTCGTAGTGACATTTTGTTTGTTATTGTGACGTTTTGTTTTAATCAGTTACAATGCGCTTTTTAAAGAACATTGAATGAGACATAGAACAAACACGTGCATTTTAACCTGCTGATGACTTTGTTCTTATTTGCTAGTTTGTAACTGTTGGGATAGTGCTGTCTTCGTTTCCTGGATAGAATGGCATTACCGACAAAGACAAGGGAGACTTGTCTTTGTCGGTAATGCCATTCTGCCTATGTATCATGCGCCGCTGTGCGGCTGCTGGTTGGGCTCGAGAAAGAGCCCTTAAGGCACAACGGAACGAGTGAGTTCCGTATTAACGATCGGTGAGCGCCCCCTACCATTGTTTCCTGGATAGCCTACTAACCGTGCCCAACTAATGGGTTTATCACTTACATTGGTGAATCTGTATCGTTCATAGCTGCTTCTCTTTTATTTCTTTGCATAACTATTTCCATTCGGATTAATCCTCACTCGACTTTTTATTGATCAGATTATTTATCTAGCCCTTATCTGCTATTCACTCTGTCTCACCTTTTCATCCAATACGAGTACTACTCCTCAATCTCACTGTCAACGCGCCAGTCATCTACCCCAATTATCTGACCTCTGACCGACATCGGCTAATTATGTCCAACTATACCAGCCAGTCGATAGCCGTCATGAGCTCAAATGACTGTTCGGAATAAGCGACAGTGCTAGTGAATACGCCAGCTTTGTCGTCGATCTCGCAAACATAGCGAACAATAATCAAAAGTTTGGGTGGCTCATGAGTACAAATAATGTCTCCAAGTAGCACGGGAAAACCATGTTTATGCATTTTGAAAAATACCATGTTTTAGAGTTGCGAAAACTCCCATTGAAGAACTCGAAAGACAAGTTGGCGAGCGTACGTAAGCTTTCGATAAAGTTTCTTCGGGAATTTACATTTATATTGCTATCGAAATGATTAAAAGGGGAATGCGGACAAGCAGAAGTTATTCTGTGGCTGACGTATTTGGGGGAGGTGAAAAACAAAATTACCGTCTGTGTCAGGGTGGGGAAGGAAATGGTGGGGTACTGGGACGGGTAATTATACTCAGGTGGCTGGCATGGGGGCTTTGGCACATGGTAATTGTGGGGCCTGTACGAAGTTCGTTTGTGTGCATAGAACTGGTTTGTATAGTCTGATTGCAGACGCCTCTGCAGTTGCCAACAGACGCTGCACAAGTAATTTCGGATAGTTTGATGGGACCTTGTGAATCATTCGGAATGCCTGTCCGGCATTTACACAGTGATCCGTGTCTATCATTTAGGCGAGGATAGAGCTGTTGACGTTCTTTATTTGGTCCTTTCCTAACCATGGTGGAAGGCGTTCCTGTATTCTTCTGGACAAACACCGGCTAGTGCTACCAGTCTATTCTACCCCACAGGAGCAGGTGAAGGAGTAAATACACATAGAAGTGGTCTGAGCTGGCAGTTTGTACTTGCCCTCTCCGTGTAGGATGGGACTATTGGAGAAGGATACACGGACTTCAGCTGCTGGGAAGGTGCGTGTTACAGCTTCAGTTAGGCGCCTTCTTAGAAGTTCACCTGTTTCAGGTCCATGGGTTTTTTTCCTGAAAAGGAGCAGAAACCTTTTCACTAAGGGGAACTGATAGAGCCTCACTATTTAAGGACGAAAGATAAGGGGTACGCATTCCAATTTCCCGTGGCTCGTTGGCTTTGTCTGTCGTTCGATAACAACTACCGGAAACTACACACACGTTGCGTCTTTTTAAATCTAAAATACTCGTAAATTCTAAGAGATTTCGGCATTTTCTTTGTTGTTATTAACAAGCTCGATGCGTGTGCTAAAATGCAAACTTTGTTGTCAAAAACCTGCGCCAAACTGGTAATTTCCGGCCCTTAACAACATATTTTACGTCAAAATGCCATACATGACATATTATAAGGCGCGATGGATATCTCGAGTGTGTCTAGGTTTCGTCTTCGCGTTTCTCCGGCTTGTTTTTCACCGACATTTTTCGCTACCATTTTCAGGCAACCTTCTTTACGAATTGAGTATTTGGAGATATGGCATTTCTGCTTTTACGTCGTTCAACTTCATATGAAGGCGCATGATAAGACACTCGCCAGAGATCCAGACAGTTTCTGTGCTTTCATGAATTACGTCAGCTTACTGTCTGGCGTGCTGTACCACTCGTAAAATTCCCACTACAACACATTCTGCCGACTTTTAAGTTGAGTCCTTCAACACGCTTTTATCATATTTGATTCACATGGTAAAGGAAATCTCTGGTCATTTGTGGCTCGATTGTGGAAACCTTCACAAATCAGGTCGATAGTAACCGAAAACCAAATCCTTTTCTTTGCAGTATCACTATATCAATGAGGGTGGACAAACGAGATCCACCCAAGGCGCCTTAGAATTTTCTCTACAAGTCTTATTAAAGGTGAATGAGATCGTCGAATAATTTTAGGCCTAACCGTTATTCGCCTAGCCTCTCTACTGGTATCGGTTACATTGTAGTGGCCGGTTAGCAGGACCTGTTTGATTTCAACAGCGATCCGATACGGCACTGAAGCGAAGAGTAGCGTTGCCTATTCGCCTGCCAACTGAAAATCACACAGAGGTTTTTAGATCTGTCCTATTGTATAACCAGAAATTTACGTGACTTAAGAATGGGACTTTGAAGGCTGGAACGCTCATTCGTAGTAACGCCGAGACGAATGGTTTAATTAATCGAATTATCTTTCCTGACATATTAATATGGCTTTCCATCATAACATGCATGTTGTCAGGTCCATAGTGGATGCAAATCTGTTGGCTAATTAAAGTATTTTAGTTATATCTAATCGCAATGTTTTTACAATCTTTGTTAGAGATCGTTGAGCGCCGTTGAGTATCGTTCACAATACTCCGCTTTTCGGCCCAGATCTTATTCCCCGGTAGAATGGACTGATGTTGGAGCGTAACTTGTCCACGTGTAGCGCTTTAAAATATGCCGGACAGACGATGTGAAAAGTCCCATGTCCCGAACCCCTTACTGCACAGATTTTATTGGCATTTTTGTATGTTGTGGAAGGGGTCGCTCACCGATCCTTCTTGCGGAACTCACTCGTTCCGTTGTGCCTTAAGGGCTCTCTCTCGAGCCCAACCAGCAGCCGCACAGCGGCGCATGATATAGGCAGAATGATATTACCGACAAAGACAAGGGAGACTGGAATGGCCATTTATCGCTTTGGGCCGAGCCCGTTTCGAAAGATTTATTCCAAGCTCGCGCATTAATTTCCTTGGAAATCAAACAAGGCAAATTTCTGGCTTATTAGCCGTCGTCAGCCAGTCATACCCAACCCCGAAGTGTGGCACACCCGAGGCTCCAGTACCATTTCTCTCACCGCGGTGCTCGTTGTTTTCCCTGGCAATCTGCAATGCTTCTTATGAACATTAAGAGTACTTAACTTGGCTGCAAACCTATCAACAATTCGGGTACTGATCATTGATGTAGATGCATTATATGCAGCTAGCTTATGACGGTCGATTAGTCTGAAACGCTCAGTAGTCTCGTTTCTGTTCAGGTCCTTGTATTGGGCATTCATATTTTACCATGAGGACTGTAAGTCTTGACATTTATTCGTTTCGTACCACTGTTCACGGTAGCCTACTATGCTTGTCTGCCCTGTGAAAAAACCGCCGTAATTGCTGTTGTTAACAACATATTCAGAGAGATTCATTCACATGTGTCGCTGTCCTACGATTCACTCGACTTTATGAGAACTTTAGGATAAGGTGATTCCATGCTAACGGCACAGTTACTAGCCAAAAGACCATACACGCGTGTTTCGCCGATATTCTGCTGCTGCTGCTGCGTGACACAGCTGCGAAGGCTCCGGGTCGCCAGTGGGTTACTTCATGAGAATTGCCTAAACTCCACAAAAACACACTTGACGTGCACAGTCTAATATTCGGTCTGTGGTTATGTGACGTCTATTAAAATGATTCCTTTTCAAGGAAGTATGCTTACATTGAGAAAGTAGCAATGGCAATTTTGGTATATGAGGATCCA